>JAQBSW010010983.1:0-21908 GCA_029291075.1 Eudiplozoon nipponicum | reverse complement strand
AACACGCGGCTCCGTGTTACAACCCAACGAAGGTCAATTTTTACAAACGCTGTGCTCTTTAAGGTCAAATATTCTAACTCTGTCCTTAAACAATATTTCTCTTAGCTGTGATTTTAGGAACAATCTCTTTTAGTCTCAAGCAGTTTTAATCGATATTTATTGAACTGCAATTTTATTTGTAATTAATAGTGTTTTTATAAATAGAGAGAACCGCGCGCGATCCGCGAGGATCACGCGGTGATCTGTTGTGTCATTGCGGATTTATTTCACTTAATTTAGTGTCCACATAGAAAAATGGATTAATAGTTTGACATGAACTGAAAATATTGCAAGTAGTAAGCTAAAGCTTTGTTAGTTTTTTATCATTGAAGTCTTTAAACAATTTACATCTTCATTTTTAATGATAACTTTTAACGATGATTTTTACATGTCATCATATGTTTTAGTCGTTGGTATAAATACAATTCTGTTCAGACATTTGTGTAACAATAATCACTTGTGTATAAAACATTTTACTTTATAAACTTAAATCACTTTTATTTTTGCCGTCTAGAAGACGGACAATTTAGCTGAAGTGTGAATGACATTTAAATCATATTTTTGCATAAAAACCATTTTTACAGCTGACAAACATATATTCAATTTTGACTAACTGAGAATAGTGTTTAAGATATAATTTTATATTAAAAAATCTGTATTATTACCATCCAACTCCTTCAATTCAGATTAACAGTGAATTATATTTATGTGCTACATTGTGTGTAATATATACATGAAACCTTTCTTCGGCCTTCTAATATTAACCATCTGAAAAGGAACAGACTGATTGAATGCTCGGGTAGTAATAATAGCAACCATTGAGAAGTAGTAGGGGTACAAAATCAGGAACGAGAAAGCAAGAGCGAAAAGTACCCCTACATTATGGTGCCCCGGTTCGTCGAACTCACAGCCAGTAAGGAATTAATAAACAGCTAGATTTTGAGAAATTCAAGCACTTTCAATGAAGGCCACTACACACGTTATTGCCTCGGAAACGTCTGCACATACCCGCGCACAGACGCGACGTTCAGATGGGCGCGGTCACCCTCAACAACTCAGGAGGATCCGCCCATGGAAGGTTCGGAAGACGGGTGGGGTCAGCCTCCTCGGCGACAGCAGAGGCTGAGCACCCCAAATTGTTGGCCGCTCCACGTCTGATGGCTCGAAGCACGTTGCCTTCGCGGTAGAGCGCAATCAAACTATTGTCTTTACAGCGACGGCTCCAATTAAGTCATGCTTCAAACGCCCAAATGCCAGCAATCAATCTCATCGCCGGTTGCCACTATCAACATACTTTCTCATCCGTGACGCAATGTCTGGCGAATGAATTGTCATAGACACTGGATCAGATGTAAGCTCACTACGCCACAATTACCTCGAACCAACCCACCCAGTCGACACCAACAGTCTGACCTGCGCGAATGGCTCCAACTTAGCGACGTTTGGGGTACGAGTACACACAATCTCGTTCTCCAACTCAAAATGATGTCTCAAATATACGTTCATCATCGACAACACGACATGAAACATCATTGGACGTGACTTTCTCGAACACTTCGACCTAACCATTCGTCCAAGAACGCGAGAAATAGAGGAGCCAGTATCAGTGTTGACAGAACCAAAATCAGTCGTTATACGGCATGAAAGAGCAATAACATTTACTGTAAGGTTAGCCCCCTTCATTGTGTACTAATTTTCACTGTCGGGGGGGTGTATGTAACACGCGGCTCCGTGTTACAACCCAACGAAGGTCAATTTTTACAAACGCTGTGCTCTTTAAGGTCAAATATCCTAACTCTGTCCTTAAACAATATTTCTCTTAGCTGTGATTTTAGGAACAATCTCTTTTAGTCTCAAGCAGTTTCAATCGATATTTATTGAACTGCAATTTTATTTGTAATTAATAGTGTTTTTATAAATAGAGAGAACCGCGCGCGATCCGCGAGGATCACGCGGTGATCTGTTGTGTCATTGCGGATTTATTTCACTTAATTTAGTGTCCACATAGAAAAATGGATTAATAGTTTGACATGAACTGAAAATATTGCAAGTAGTAAGCTAAAGCTTTGTTAGTTTTTTATCATTGAAGTCTTTAAACAATTTACATCTTCATTTTTAATGATAACTTTTAACGATGATTTTTACATGTCATCATATGTTTTAGTCGTTGGTATAAATACAATTCTGTTCAGACATTTGTGTAACAATAATCACTTGTGTATAAAACATTTTACTTTATAAACTTAAATCACTTTTATTTTTGCCGTCTAGAAGACGGACAATTTAGCTTAAGTGTGAATGACATTTAAATCATATTTTTGCATAAAAACCATTTTTACAGCTGACAAACATATATTCAATTTTGACTAACTGAGAATAGTGTTTAAGATATAATTTTATATTAAAAAATCTGTATTATTACCATCCAACTCCTTCAATTCAGATTAACAGTGAATTATATTTATGTGCTACATTGTGTGTAATATATACATGAAACCTTTCTTCGGCCTTCTAATATTAACCATCTGAAAAGGAACAGACTGATTGAATGCTCGGGTACTAATAATAGCAACCATTGATAAGTGGTAGGGGTACAAAATCAGGAACGAGAAAGCAAGAGCGAAAAGTACCCCTACAAAATAATAAAATTGGAAATTGTACAATATATAAAAAAAATTATCACATCACAATAAATGTGCAATTAATATCATGTAGATAGGTATATCTCACTAGTTGTACAATACAATATATCAATATCAGAAAGTTCGACTGAAAAGAATAATATATACATTATCAAATTAGGAACAATTAATGTATAATTCGAGTGTAACATTATGCAAAAATTGAGAACCATGACTAGCAATTGATTGTATGTAATGTTTACTAATTAGAAGAAATAGTGCATAACATTTCAATTATAACAATACAAAACTTGGAAATAAAAATCTCTAGAAAATCTGTTTTCGATAACAATTATCCTTGTCTTTTATTCAACCATGAGAAAGTATTATCATAATCAAAAGAATAACAAATATCAGCAGAATTGCAGACTTTTTCAAGTTCAGTAGATAAAGTTTTAAAAGACATCTTAGATGGAGGCATTTCTCTAAGCCCCTTCGGCAATTGGTTATAAATTTTGTAGATTTTCGATTCTTGGCACTGCCTACTATACTTTCAATATGTCTCTCAGCAGAAGCTGTACATTGAATAGTTATGCCTAAATCCTTAATTTCTTGCATAAGTTTAATCTCAAACACATCATCAATAACAGCATCATGAAAATAAACATAATTAAAGTTTGTTCTGTTCCCTATTTTTAAAGCTTTCGTCTTTTTATTGTTTATTCTCAGCCCTAGTGTGATCAAATATTTACTCAAATCATACAAATCTAATGTCACATTGTTTTTGGAGAATTCGACATTCTTTGGATCAATTGGGAAGATTATTTTTAAATCATCAGCGAATTTGCAAACTCGACCGTTAAGGATCTTAGTTTCCAAATTTGCAAATACAATTATAAATAAAATTGGCCCCAAGCTTGATCCCTGTGGAACTCCACTCGTTACTCGTTTCGATTTTGATATCAAATCGTTTACTTGAATACTCATTCGTCGATTATATAGATAGTATTTAAGTAATCTAGAAATATTCGGATCAATATTCAACAAACTAATCGCATTCAAAATAGCATCAAAAGATATAGTGTCAAAAGCTTTTGAGATATCTATAAATACAATTAATGCATCTAACTTATTCTTAATTATTAATTATAAAACAGCACAGTGGTGTCCGCACCATATGAAGTGCTGAGGCTGCAAAACAGCCAACCAGTGCGAATGAACGACAAAAAATGCAATGATATGTCTAAGAGACCATACGAACAGAATTGAATAAATTCTGGTCTGAGACGTTGGGAAATCCCGGCGCCGAGCGCCACATTAAGACATTGCATTCGCGATTAAATTGGCCTAACATGTCAAACAACTTCTTAGCTATTGTCAACGGTATACTACATGCCAAGTTTGTAAGCCAAAAAAAGGAGGAAAGGTGACCCCGATTGCACTAAATGACACTGTACGAAGCCAGGTTTTGCATTTTGACCTAATAGGTCCACTGCCGGTGACTCGTGTTGGGGTGGATTTTGTGCTTTCTATAATCGATAATTTTGGCCGATAGGTAGATTTTGCACAACTCAAGAAAATTAAACCAAAGAAGATTATAAGCTGCATAGAAGAGCGTAGCTCAGTCGATTTGGTGCACCATAAATTATTGCCACGCGTCAGAGTGCACCGTTCAAATCAAGATAATTTAATCAATTGTGCATGAACTTAAAGAGGAAACGTTCTCGTGCGGCCACTTACCACATGAAGACGAAAGCGATTACTAGGAGAGCATGTCGAACGATAGGATTTGAGATGTTGTTGCAATGGGAGCCTCGGATACCAAAGAGAAAAATTATATTTAGACCAGCGAGTTTTGCGATTTACAGTATCAGAAGCTACGTGCTTTGCTGCAACAACCATGAGCTATGGAGGGCATATTAGACTGCTAGGTGAATCATTAATCAACAGGATCCCATGAGCTCTGCGCCATAGACGAAATCTAGAAGCGTATAATCCAATTACATTATTAAACCCAGCATATGACTTGGTTTGGTTGTAGTAAACTCTCCTACTGTTTAATCGTCAGCAATTTGAAATGAAAGTGTCCTTGAGGTGATATCCTTCCAGATTTGATTGTATAAGTTGTTAATTTGTCAGCAATTTGATATGTTTATGTCTCCGTAATTGGGTACACATAAATATTTATACTTTCAATTAATATCATTTAATTACCAACAGGTATGCAACTGTAAAATACTCAAACATTAATGAAAACGAATCTCTTTATTGGAATGCCCGAGCATTGAATAATCTATAATTTTATTTGTTGCATTGCTGTAAAGACATTGACTTATAATTAGTCAGTTAAGTGTGGTTCCATACAAAAGGCACACTTGATATTTGAAAGAGTGTGTGCAATGTCCAAACAGAATTTACTGATATTTAATCATTGCGATAAAATGAAGGACGACAAGAATATTCTAGAGGTCATTTTGAATAGAAGATGCGTAATTATGTGATTATATTATTTCCGAAATTGCGGTCAGAATATCGTCCAGGTTATACTCTATGCTTTCTTGTAATTTAGCTTCATCTTCAACAATTTGCTGATGACCTTCCATAACACACGAATTCACTCGACAAATGTTTTAAATGCAATTTGACTTCCGCATCTGCATTGATAAAGATTAACACTTACATTAATAGGAGGCGTCGAAACATCTTCCTGGTCGGTTTATAGCAAATTATCTTCCCAACTACACATTCCTCGTCCATGATGATTTGGTTCTTGCAGTTTTTGTTGTCGTTCTTGAGGATTTTGTTAATATTTTGAGGAGCCTTGTTGGTATGTTGGTTGCTGGTAAAGTTGTAATGTGTTAAGTTTTCCCTGAGGTTTTTGATATGGTTGTATTTGGTGAAAGGTTTTTTGCTGTTTTCGTTGAGTATTAAGATTTTGCTGTAGGTCAATTTGATGGGGGTAATTTTGGTATTGATGATTTTTCCCCTGGTAATGATTATTAAAGTATTTTTCTTGTAGTTTGTTGTTTTGCTGTAGTTCTTCATGTTTAATTTGAGTGGGTAGATGCTTCAGTTGATGGTCGTGATTTGTTTGATACAGATGCATGCTTTGGAAGTGGTTGTGTTGTAGTGCTGAATGTTGTATTTGAAAATGTTGATCCTGGAGTTGATGGTCGTGTTGTGCTTGATAAGAGTGCATTTGTTCGTAGAATGTTTGTTCTGGCGCTGGGTGTTGTATTTGATATGGTTGTTGCCGCTGTTGATAATCGTTTTGTTCTACAAAATTGAGGCTGTTCTGCTGGTGACAGTTTTTAAATCTTTATATTGTAGCTGATATCGTGTTTGCAGATAACTATTTTTGCAATTAATCTCTGCCAAATATGACTCCATCTTTCCAGCATTCTCCGGCTTTACGCGCCAGTATTCGCCTTTCCCACATTGTCCATTCTAACTTGGCACGTTCTCAAAACATTTATTTAATGACAACGTGTCTTATTGGATTCTGTAGCACAGATTTTTATAAAGAAATATAAATGCCAATAAAATATAAGCAAGGCCACACCAAGAAATCAAATTATTTACTTTTACTGGCGATAATACGCGTGCATGCATTTGTGCATGCACGGAGATTAAAGGTCAATTCTTTCTGACAGTTATTCCATGAATGTTGACAACTACAGATTAATATCATGAAATATTCATTATAATCTAAGATTCACATACCAAAATAATATCGATGATTGAGCGTCAAGTTAATTAGGTATGTTTCCGCATTCAAGAATAACGCTTGTAGGGTAGTTATTCTTCAAGTACACATTACAAAAATGCTATAAAAATTATTGAGAAACGCTTGCGCTGCTACTTGTCAACTGCTTTATTGGAGGAGTGAATAAAAAACTTTGCTGACTTTGAAGTATATTCGATATTATAATTGGTACACAAAAAAATAATTTTATCAATCCAAAATGTCACACAAAGTAAATATGACCAAACACAGATTTAAATCAAATATTAATTTTTGTATATATGAATGGATGTATTTTTATTTATATAAATATATTTATATATGATGTGTGTAGGTATGTATGCATATACAAATGTATGATTGTTTGTACGTATATATGAATGTAGGTATCTTTGTGTGTATATGAATGTTTGCAATTATGCATGTATATATATATATATATCTGTATAAATCTGTATGTATGATTTTTTATAACAAAGAGTGTATTTGTGTGCGTATGTCTTCTATATGCTTGTTGTTATATATGTATGTGTATGTTTGAATGTATACAACAAAATATGTTTGTTTCAATTAATGTATGTGAGTTTGCTTGTGTTTATTCAAGTTAATGTTCGTGTATTTTTATGTATATATATATATATATATATATATGTCAGTATATTTATATATGTCTCTCAGTAAATCTCTATTCATCTACCTCTATATATATATGTTACAAAATACATATAAAATAGTAATTCTATACGAAACACTTGATCTTCTTGAGAGGAACCCATTTTGTCGCGTGCTTACGCTTGCTATTTTTAATTCAAGGTATGCTTAATTTAGCTAGTAACACTGTCATAAATGAATAGGGTTTGTAGTTTCAGAAATATAAATATATACATATTTTAATTTATGACAGGGTGGTGCTGTAGTATGAGTGCCAACCTCTAAAGCGGTTCCAACACTGGTGGCGAAACATGTTTTTTGTTTAATTTTTTTGCAAATCTTATGAAATCGAATTATAAAAGCTGAATATATTATAAATTTTAGGAATGATTGCACATTTTTCTAAATGATGCAACGTAGTGGGACAACATATATATATATATATATATATATATATATATATATATATATATATTCTATTAAAGAAAGAAACTAATGGTAAATTAAACAGAACAATTTAACATAAGTCAACATGGACTGCAGAGTATTTGCATTACGGCAATTTTGTGCCATTTCAATATAAATTATCAACAGTTCGTGGTTGCTTTTCACGAATTAACAGTTTGGTTAGTCAAGATCCAAAAGAAAATGAAAATAATAAAGCAATTAACGATTTAATATTTAATGTCTATCCCAGACAATTATATGAATCAATTATTAACAGGGGAATTAAACAGAAACAGACATATTACGGGCCAGAAAAGAAAACAGTTTGCCTAAACATTATATTTAAGTTGGATGTAGTTTTACGAATGGCACAAAAGAAAGTTGAAGCAGCATTAAAACGCACATTTTGCAGCTAAACTACGGTTAAAAATCATAAAAATCCCTTAGATTTACATTGAAAAGCCTCTCCTCCCTTCAACTTTACGTAAACAAATTACTTAACGCTGCATAATCTAATACCCAAGAGACAAAGATGTACTCAGATAGAAAGTGTACCATGCAGAGCGTAAAAATTGGATACGCTTACAAATTTTCTGACCTGAGTTTAAAGATTTGTTTGTTGCAACGTCTTATATGTAAACTGTAAAAATGCAATTTTCCAAGGAATTAAATAATTACAATGATGAATTGACCTTTGCAAATAATTCAGTTTACATTATGAATTTGGGATGAGAGAGCCAATTTACTGACATACTATTTCAGTTTATCATGTTGGCTTGAGGCCAACTTATTGATAGTTCATTTTCACCTATAATAATAATAATAATAATAATAATAATAATAATAATAATAATAATAATAATAATAATAATAATAATAATAATAATACTAATAATAATAGTAATAATAATAATAATAATAATAATAATAATAATAATAATAATAATAATAATAATAATAATAATAATAATAATAATAATAATAATATATAATTATTATTATTATTATTATTATTATTATTATTATTATTATTCCTATAATTACTATTATTGATATTATACTGAGATTCAATTATCAGTGTTAACTTCTCATAGATCTTTAACACTACAGATTAAAAACTCGGCTCAGCGCCTGAAACTGACCTCGCCGCGTGTGCTTTCTATTTTCCAACTAATCCGGCTTAAGGTTTTCTTGAAAACGAAGATTAAAATTCATAGAAATCACATAGACTAATAGTGAAAAGACTGCTGAACTGAACAATCCTTAAAAAATACTTAACAATGAATAAAATAACACCCAAGAGACAGAGATGTACTCAGTCAGATATAAATTGTTCTATACAGAACGTACAAATTTGATTCGATTACAAATTTTCCGTCTTGATTTTAAAGATTTGATTGTAACAGAACACAGACTAAGCAATCTCTAAAATGGAAACAGTAAAATTTAATTTTCCTAGTAATTACTTAATTACAATGAAGAATTGGCCTTTGGAAATTATTCATTTTATGATAATAATTTTGCTTGTGAAGGCGAACGTACTGATATTCTATATAATATATTATGTTGGCTTGAGGCCAACTTATTTATATATTTAAATTTATCATTATTCTTAGATTAAAATTAGCAATCATAACTTCTACCACACCTTTAACTCTACAGACTCCCAACTCCGTCCAGTGCTTCAAATTAATCTCGACGGGAGTGATGTATACTTTCTAACTGACCAGTCTTACCGTTTTCAGAAAATAAAGATTAAATATCATAAAAATCACATAGAATAAAATTGAAAAGGCAGCTCACCTGAACATTCTATAAACAAATTATTTATCGATGCATAAATTAACACCCAATTTGCAGAAGTGTACTCAGACTGAAATGAATTGTTCTATGCGCAGTCTACACAGGTGAATCGTTTACAATTTTTCTGACCTTGGATTATAGATTTGTTTCTTACACAAAATGGACTAAGCAATGTCTAATATGTAAACTGTTAAAATTCAATTTTCCTAATATTTAATTGATTACAATGAAATATTGACCTTATTTATTCAGTTTACTTTGGTAATTTGGCTTGAAAAAGCCAAATTACTGATATTATATTTGACCTTATTATTATTTTTATACTAAGGCTAAAATTATCAACTCCAACCCCACCTACAGCTCCAAATCGACACACTCCAAAGTCCGTCCAGCGCTTCAGTCTCATGTGGCGTGTTGAGCTATATCGTTTATAATTGATCAGTCTCATGGTTTTCATAAAAATGAAAATTAAATATCTTAAAAATTCCATAGATACATATTGGAAAGACTCTGCTCATCTGAACATTCCGTAAACAAATTACTTAACGATGCATAAAGTAACACCCAATAGGCAGAAATAAACTCACATGGAAATAAAGTTTTCTATGCAGAGCGTACAAATTTGCTTCGTTTACAATATTTCTGAACTAGGTTTAAATAGTTGTTTTAAAAGATGTATTATTTTGGTTCTCAGTGCTGTCCTTTTCGTTTCGGATTTGACCGCATTTTTCTTGTGCGGGACAATTGTTAGCACTCATAGGTCGGCAAAATCTTGAACCTTTTATCTTTTCAGATGATGTAATCTTTGGCCTCAGTTGATGGGTTCTCACTTGTCCCTTCTCCTTTAAGCCTTCAATTAGCTGGCTGATTTAAATGAATATTATTTTTTTAAATTATTCGTTTATTTTCTAGAATATGCTTTCTTTAAATACTCTTCAATTTTATGTTATTTCAGAATTCGGTAACCAGTACCTGACCTGACATGACTTGCTCTTGCAAGCTGAATTTGTCATTGTCTACATTTGTTTTACAAAATCTGGATCTTCACAATATACAACTGCTATCATTTTAGTGTTTTGGGGACGTTCTGGAGCAAGTAATTTAATAATTCCGTTTTTTGCCTCTTATATCTCTCGAGATTATTTGATACGGTTGTATTTTTACGTAAGAAGTACACAGTCCATTGCTTAATATAAAGTTATCTTAAGTTAGATCAACAGTGATTCTAATCTTACGTCTGAGGATTCTAACAAATTAGCTCAAGGTATTGCAAACATGAACTTAAATAACATGGAAGACAATGCCAGCTTATCAGACTCAATTAGGAGTATTAAGACTGAAACCGCCTTGGCATCTATGGGGTTTTTTTAACTAATAGATTTGAAAACATCTATAAAATATGGCGATCGCACCTGTCCAAAAATATTCAGTGTACAACCATATAAATTGGAAAAACATTCAATTCCGGTCGGCGATTCAGAAATGCAATTCAAAGCCTGCCAGGTTTTAAACAGTATGCAGAAATTTGCTTCAGCATGGATGGTATTGCCGGAGAATTTCGGAAGCACCTTGAAAGATTTTAGAAAAAGAACTGTGGAAGAAGAACCGTATAATGCATTCGAGTTTTTAATGGCCGAAATTTAACAGAGATATAAGCCTGAAAGATCGGCACAAATGTGCGAATTATTACGCCTTGAAAAGATGGGGTGTCAACTACCATCAGAGTTTCATGAACGCATTTTTACAAAGACTCCCGTGATGAGTATTTGAGAGATGTGGGGAATTCTATTTTTACAGCTGAGCTAACATCCAGGCTTAGAGCCACACTAGACGTATTTGAAACAATAAATGCTGATTGGCGAAGTAATCTTATATGGCTAGACGGGGTGTATATAGAGCAGGAACCGCAGGTACATGCTGTACCAGCAGATTTTGTTATGTTGCAGCCAGGCAGGGCAGATACCGAAACCATCCTGGCTCAACTAAAATGTGTGCCATATTTATTCAGAGAAATTGCCGGTATACATCGAGAAATGGATGATATAGCGAGAGTTATTTTGCAACTTTGGAATCAGAATAGAAAAACTAGACGTCGAGTGCCAAGTGGCATGGAGAGAATAACATTTAGCCGCGATAGGACGGATCCAAATGAAAAGGAAACACAAAACCGTTAGATAGGAATTCATCGTAAACAAAAGGATTATACCCCGGCTACTATATATATATATATATATATATATATATATATATATATATATATATATATATATATATATGAAGCGAAATCTGCAATGATTTAAGCTGCATAGAAATTATGCAGATAAATTTCCTGTCAAGTATAATACAATCTAGACTCCTAAGTTGAGAGCGGAATATCGAATTTCACTTTCTACATGTAATTATTATGAATTAATCATAGCTTGTAATTTATGGCGCCGAATTCTGATGACGATCACGGAAGTTCAAATCGCGTCAGTACGAGTGGCTGACGGTAGTTTTGTTACATTCTTAGACGGCCAGTTAAAGACAACGGGCTTGCTGTTTAATTCAATCTCGCAAACTTAATTTAAGTGTGCTTATCACCTCCCGCACAATCAATGACTTTTTAATTGCATAAATTGTCTATAGTCGTAGAAACTGCTTAAAGATATTTTTTGTGAATGTAAAGGAATTGTGCTGCCGGTAAATTAAAGTGTAACGTATGTGGCATTTCTAGAGGGTAGAGCTGCATGCAGCACCATAGTACGACGGTAATCTGACTACCGATGATCAAATCGCAATACATATATAATGTGTAGCATTTGCCACCTTTGGACCTGAGAACGAACCATGTGTACTAACTAATGTGGAGGTTAATTTAATTATTAGACAACAATTAACTCCTCATATAAAAATAAATCAAATTTTATTTTTGGACATTTGATATTATCACTGGTTTCGTAAAACAATATTGTGTGTTTTATCTGATTTGTTGAATTGCACAAGCGGAACACTGCGTGGTTCCATCTGCAATAGCTTTGCTAATAAATTATTGTAATCCACTTTAATTTATTGTTCTTATTACTCTTCATTGTGGAGGATCTCAAATTTGCTTCAGGTAATTGACGTGGGTATTTGTTTTTTAGATCACCACCGTATCGTTCTGTAATCTGTGGATATCAGCATAACCGCTAAGTTTAATTGATGAAATATATAAATGTCAAGAAATTTAATCACAATATTATGACTGGTTTATCAAATACTGAGGATACAGTGCAGTTAGCAAGTGGACTTAAGGAATGTCGTTTGAAAGATAGTTCAGATGAATTTAAGTGTTCCAAACTAGATGAAAATACCGCATATATGGATTATCCGGGCCTGACCTCCCATAGGCTGTCTTATGGTAATGACCAAAGGGCCTCTAAATAGAATGGCGACAGCGCCAGGATCCTCTGTGCAAAAAGATGTGATACTGATGAGCGCTTTTGCCGCAATTCTATGGATAGCAATGTTAAGCTTAATATGTACAGACCACACAACCATTCTGAATGGATTGAAGTAGCAAAATTTTATTTCAAATTAAAAAGGATGCCCGACTCTATAGAAAGGTTTGCCTCGGCCTAGTAGCGTTTACCTGAGCCGTTAAAAAAGAATCTTTTTAGACTCAGGAAATTTGTTTCTGAGAACGACCCGGCAAATGCATTTGTGCTTCTAATGGAAGAACTTCATGGACGATATCAACCCGAGAGGATTGAACGGATGACTGACTTGTTACGTCAGGAATAAATTAGAAATCAACTTCCATCTGAATTTTATGAAAGACTTATTTTAAAATCCATCAGGCTTGATATATCTGTGGAAGTTATAAACAGTATATTTGTAGCAGAATTGCCTGTTAGACTAAGAGCCACCTTGGATGACTTTGATTCAATCGAACTAGAGTGACCAAAGAAGCTCAAAGGGTTGGACAATGTGTATCGTCAGAAGGAACCTAAGGTTTATGCAGTAACAGCAGATTCACGCCTGGAGCAGCAAATCAGACATTTCTCATAAAGTCTCCTGACCGTAAAGAATGAATTACGTATCCTCCGCAGGGATGTGGGTTGGATAAAAAACAATAAGGAAAGTTCCAACAGAGGTAGGGTGAATTCACGAAGTCAAAGTTCAAATTAAACGGATCGGATAGGCGAATCGCGTGAAGGTGTACAAGAACCCCGTGAGTGGTGCATTTTGCATCGTAAATACGCCGAGTGTGGAATGTCACAGGAGGGGGATGCACGTTTCCAAAGTTAGGTAGTCCCTGATGGAAATGAAGTAGTCATCCTGTAACATGGTCTAGTCTGCCGGAAAACTAGTGGAGCCTCCGCTAATAGGAGCCGTAGAGGGAGGGGGGTTGCGCATGAAAGATTTGATGGAAAAAAGCGCGGTAATACAGTCCGTAAATCTGTTAGATTTTGTCTGGAAGGTAATCTTAAAGAGTTTTCAGTTCATGGCACCAGCAATTTCGTTATAACAGATGAACTAACTGGGTTAAACTTCTTAATAGACACGGGTGCATAGGTAAGCATAGTTCGATCCGATGTGGTGGAAATTGATAACCCCACATTTGATTACCAACTATGGGCTGCTAATGGAAGTCCAATTGAGGTTAAGGTAGTTAAAGAATTGTAGGTGACATTGGGGCAGAAATCTCCATTTACGTGGAAATTTCTGGTCGCTGATATAAAGGATAACATCATCGGGATGGACTTTTGATCCATTTTAATCTTGCTTTAGATCCCAAATCTCGCACAATTGGACAAGGCAATAGGATAGTGACTTATGCTGAGACTGGGCCGTCAGTGGTTCGGTCAGTCAGACTACCCAGACCTTTCGTCGCCGATGACTTGATGGATGCCATCGAGAAACACCTGGCCGTGTCTCTACCATTCATTGCTAAGCGCAAGGATTTAATGGCAGACATAGAACACCAAATCAATTTGGTGGAGCCACTACCCTGTTCACCGAAGGCTCAACTGTTAGCACAACATAAGCGTAGGTTGCTATTGCAATATTTAAGCGGTTGAGAGAAGAAGGAATTTGTAGGCGTTCAAATTCCAACTTTGCATCTCTAATAGTGGTTATTCCCAAACCTGAACCTGGTCAATGGAAAGTTGGTGGTAACTATCGTCTATTGAACTCAGTAACGAAAGGTGATTCGTATCCTCTACCGAACAAGAGTACTTTGCTCAGAGATATAATGGAGTATAGGATATACAAATTTAGATCTGCAGTAGACGTACTATCAAGTACCTATGGAGGCAGAATCTATAACGCACACAGCAGTGCGATTACCTGGAGGAGGATCGCCTGAATTCTTATGTATGTCTTTTGTTTTGAAGAATGCAAGCCAGACATTCCAGCGTCTGACGGAGGAAGTTCTTCAAGACTGTCCTTTTGCTAGAGTGTACATAGATGACATCTTTATATATAGTCAATCTAGGTAGGAACACCGCAAGCACTTGGACGTCGTTTTATCTAAGCTGGAACATTATGGATTTGTATTGAAACCAGAAAAGAGCAGGATTGGTTGCTCTACCGTAAAATTTCTTGGACACACCATTTCCAAAGATGGAATCAAACTCTTGGCTGATCAGGTACAAGCAATTAAGGATGTGCCAGAATCCAGAACTGTACGCCAATTGCGTAGATTTTTGGGAATGATTAGCTACTATCGTCGTTTCATACCAAGTTTAGTTGGAATTTTGGGGTCACTAACTCGACATTTAGTTCGTGAACGAAGCACGATTAAGACGTCCTGGTCTATTAATTTTAGCCAAGACGACAAGGAAAAATTCCAGGAGGCCAAAGGTCTGTTAAGCCAAATAACCACATTAGCACCTGTGGATTGGACTAAGCCGTTTGAGTTGGTCACAGATGCTTCCGATGTAGCCATAGCGGCAGTGTTACATCAACGGAATAATGGTATAGTCATGCCGATTGGATTCTATAGTCGGAAACTCCAAGATCGCGAGAAGCGATATGACACGCTTGAAAAGGAGTTACTAGCAGTTTATGCTGCAGTGTTGCATTTTGAGCACTACCTAGATCGACATCAGTTTACGATATTAACTGATCATAAAACATTGATAAGTATCCTTGGAAAAGCGAATAAGCTTAATTATTTTCGGCGGGTGAATTCACAAATAACCCGACTAGCAGAATTTGATTATACCATTAATCATATCTCAGGAAAAAGAATGTGATGGCAGATACTCTCAGTAGACCAGACGTATCAGATGAGGATTTAATTCATTCAGAGTCACTCGTATGCCCTGCTGTCTCTTTTAATGATTTTGCCCAGCAATTAATGGAAGCACAAGGTCTCGATCCTTTGGTAGCTGTGTTGGTAAAGAATCCTACATATACACACAGAAAGATTGGAGATAAGTGGTTATTATGTAAAATTATATAGCATAAGGTAATTCAACAGCTTCATTAATTTAGTCATCCTTCCATTAAGGCAACTATAAGGATGGTCACTCAAAGATCTGTATGGCCTAGGATGTCGAAAGACATAAGAGCCTGGGTAAGGACATGTGCCCGGAGTCAAACTTGTAAAGTTTGGCCTCATATCAAAACTGAAATTAAAACGATTGGTATTTCAGCGGGTCGTCTCATGCATGTACATATTGATATAGTAGAAATGGCCAAAATTTCTTGCCAGAAGTATTTACTCACGATGGTTGATCGTTTCAGTCGTCAGTTTGAGGTAACAATCCTGAAGGACATGAGAGCTCAAGAAGTCTTACTTATGTTCTTGCTTAATTTGGTGTCGCGATATGGTGTAGCGGTAAGGATAAATACTGATCGTGGTAGTCAGTTTATGTCTGAACTGTTTAACATGATTTGCCCATAGTTTTTTGGCAATGCGAAAAAGATACAGAGCACATTTAGGATCATCCATAGCAGAACTTGTTTATGGAGAGCCATTGAGTTTACCTGGAGATCTTCTAATAGAAGCTCCAGGTTGTCTCGATTGGAGCATTGAGAAATAAAATGAGTCGTTTAGCTCCAATCAAAACTAGAAGTCTAAAGTCTAAAAGCTATGTATCTTCAGATTTAAAGCTGGAATCTCATGTATATATAACTAACAAGAACAGGCAGAATTGTCTGATTCCGTTCTTTAAGAGGCCATTTAAAGTCAATCATTTGACTGATAAAAATGCAATTATAGAAGTAAATGGAACAATAGAGTGTGTTGCACTGGTTTGCTGCATTCCACAGTTTATATGGGCAGAGGAGGAGAGTGAGGAACAGTATCCATCGAAGTATCCAGAAGCTGAGGCGAGATGTGACTCGAAAATGTGTGAGAAAAAGGAAGAGTCAAACAAATGTGGAAAAAAAGTAAAGAATAAAACCAAGACAACTGAGAATAAAGAACAATGCACTGATAAAATGAAATCTAGTGAAGTACTAGCACAACTTGTTGAAACTCGTTCGGAAAGAGTACTCAAGAAACCGAAGAATGGGGACTTCACAATGTATGGTTAAATATCTTAGACATGAGGGTGTATGTTGAGGTTTATTTAATTATTGGACATCAATTAACTCCTCATGTAAAATTAAATCAAATTTTATTTTTGGAAAGTTGATTTTATCGCTGGCTTTGTAAAGCAATATTGGGTGTTTTAAAAAATATTGTAAATTTTTTGGAAGTTCTTTTGTTTATATTATCGAAGTTTTTTACTTGTCTTGTCGAGCGTTATAAGAGAGTTTTTTCTGAGTTGCTGAATTGCACAAACGGAACACTGCGTGGTTCCATCTACGACATCTTTACTAATAAATTATTGTAATCCACTCATCTATTGTTCTTATTACTCCTCATTGAGAAGGATCTCAAATTTGCTCCAGGTAATTGATGTGGATATTTGTTTTTAAGGTCACCACCGTATCGTTCTCTAAACTGTGGATATCAGCGTATGTCGGTAAGCTTAATTGATGAAATATATAAATTGCAAGAAATTTAATAATAATATTATGGCTGGTTTATTAAATATTGAGGATACAGAGCAGCTAGCAGGTGGACTTAAGGAATGTAGTTTAAAATATAATTCAGATGAACTCAAGTGTTCCAAACGAGATGATAATACCACTTTTATGGATTATCCGGGCCTGGCTTTCCAGAGGCTCTCTTAAGGTTTGACCAAAGGGCCTCTACACTAGGGCTGGCATGAATTCAAAAGAAAATCCTCGCAGAAATGCACGTATTTATGTGAAGTAGACATCAAAGGATGGAATCAGATTTTCAGCCACGGAAGTAAATAAAATATAATGGGAATCCGAAAAATTATTGATTGAAAATAAATCATTTGTGTTAAGTTAGATAAAATGGCTTCTGACCGATTAAAACATTTAGTAATAGTGTTATTAGTCCATGTAGTCTTTGACTGCGTAAATAGGGTCAAGACACGGCTGTTTGTCATCTTATGAATAAATTCTGCGGGAATCCAATTTAACGATTCCACCAATATAGATGAAGTCAACAATGGCGACCGTGCTAAAGATGCATCAGAGAGACATATACCGGTGTTTTTTGCCGTATCGACGAGTTTATCCGACCTTCATAAGAATTAGGCCTAAGATTGTATCCTTGGATGTGAAAAGGCCACAGTTCTGGTTTGAATTATTTGAAGCCTCTGTTCAAGCGCAAGAATTTTCATTAGAAGCACCTATTTTGCATCTAGTTGTCCATGAAATAGAATTGCCTGTCGACCGGAAATGTAAAGAATTTTATAGACAAAAGTTGGATCATTTACGATCCAGGCATCAGCAAATGTTTTCAGAATTTTACAGATTGAAACCACAGCTGCATGTGCTGCCCTTTGATACCATGATATGTGCCAATCGGTTTTTGCCTAAGCTAACTGAGTCTTTGCCAGAATTCTAATCGTTTAAGGCCGTCATGTTCATGCTGCTTGATCCCACCATATACGGCGCAATCTCGAGCGCGCAGGGAGTCCTGAAACAAAGAACCTCTCTCTACAATTTTCGGCCATGATCACCACCACATTGGCTGTGGCGATACCACACATGGGCTCGTTTCAAAAACTGGAATGAGTGACGAAAACATTATTCGAATTCTATACGGCATAATCATCGACTCCGGAACAGACGCCACAGTCAGTGGCATGAAAGCAAGCTCAATATATAAAAAAACCAACTACGACGAATAAATCGCCAAAGATGCAGAAAAGTAAATAGAATTCTTCTAGAGGACCGCCCGTTCAGTGAGCAAATATGGTCCACTGTCTTACTAACATTGATTGTCGGGTTCATGCTCAAAAGCTAAACACTTTGGTTGCTAAATATTGTAGAGTGAGAGAAGAGGACAAGCAGGGCATTCTCAAATCTGTGCAGTATCATATGACCTACGAAGTAGAAGAAGTATAGAAAACATAAACATACGTAAGGATTTTTATTAACATTAATATTTTTTAGTTCTTCAACGGACTAACAATAGATATGAAAATGGATACTGGAGTTAATACGTCATTACTACCTATGAGTATTAAGATTTTGCTGCAGCTCAATTCGATGGGGGAAATTTTGGCACTGATGAGGTTGCTCCTGGTAATGCAGAAATTGTTCGTGATTATTAAATTATTTGACTTGTTGTTTGTGATTGTGCTGTAGTTCTTCATGTTTTCTTTGGGTGGGTAGATGCTGCAGTTGGTGGTCGTGGTTTACCTGCTACAGATACATATCTCGGTAGTGTTCGGGTTGTAGTGCTGTCCCGTGCAAAACACCCAAACAAATAATCGGGATGAAAATAGACGTGAACAACAGAATTATTAAATTACATGTTCCAGAACGTCCCTTCTATGCGTGCATCGATAAAAATATAAGACAATATAAGCAGGTATATATTATAGAATTTGATCAGTTTTTAATGAAGAAAAATGTGACACTTGCAACGGACCAAAGGAGATACAACCAATCGAGGAACGTATGCTCGAAAACTGAAATTGTCGCACAATTCAAAGTGAAGTATTTAAACAAAGAAAGTTCTGGAAAATAAAAGAGAAATTCTTTATAAATAAAATTCGTTAAAATCAGCCAAGGTGGTTAAAATTTATCACTTAATGTTTCTTTAATTTTGGCGGAGGATTTATCTTCCTCCCCATACACCACCTTCTCACACAAAAAATAGGCTAGTAATAGACGTAATCATAATTCTTCGGCTGATGTGGCACTCTTCCAGAGCGAGTTGTGCATAATGGCGCCCCTGACGTCGTCAACTCGACCGGTACAGTATTCATTGGTTCTTCCAAATCATCTGGTATTGACAAATAGTTTTCATGCTGTGAACTGGTAGAATAAGATTTTGCTATATTAGATAACGCGTCTTCTGAGTTCTGCATTTCAATATGTGCCTGTATTGTCGGATTGCACACATCAGATTCGCCCATAGAACGACGGTCATTCGACGCATCTGTTAATTCAGTGATACTGTCGATCCAGATAAACTGGGGAATGCAACGATCCAACGTAACGCAATCCTCAATGCCATTTATTTCTATGATGACATTTTTGTCAGTCATCCTCTTGACCTTGTATGGTTCTTTATAAAATGGTGTCAGGCAGTTCTTCCTATTTTCATTAGTTATGTACACATGCGAAGCAGATTTTAGATCAGAGGACACATAGCATTTGGCTTTTGCTTTTCTAGTGTTGGTCGGAGCTAAGCAACACATCTTATCTCTAATTGCTCCTACGTACCAATCTACTTAACTAGAAGCCCAATCAAGACTACTTGGAGTTTCTACTAGAAGATCTCCAGGCAAACTTAATGGTTCTCCATAAACCAGTTCTGCTATGGAAGTAGGTAATTTTGCCCTATATCTGTTGCGCATGGCGAGTAGTACTATAGGAAGATCGTGTATCCAGCTTGTTCCATTAGTACACCTGAATGCAGCTTTTAGTTTACGATGTAGCATTTCTGCCGTCTGATTCGCTCGTGGGTTATACGCGCTAGTATGTATTACAGTGGTTCCCATGATGTTGAGTGATCTTACGAAAAGCTCCGACATAAATTGACTACCGCGATCACTAGTGACCTTTTCAGGAACACCATAACGCGATATCCAATAATGTAGAAATGCGAACAAGACTTCTTGCGCTGTCATGTCTTTTAAAATCACCACTTTGAATTGACGACTAAATCTATCTACCAAAGTCAGCAAGTATTTGTTTCCATTTATTTCAGGATTCTCGAAAATATCTATATGTACGTGTCTGAATCGTCCAATTTGTATCCCAATATTCTTTATCTGGGTTCTGGTATGTCTCCACACCTTACACGTTTGACACTTGGCACAGGCTCTTACCCATTCCCGTATGTCTTTAAACATGTGCGGCCATACGTATCTGTCGTTGATCAATCGAATGGTGGCTTTAATGGATGGATGACCCATGTCATGTAACACTTGGATAATCTTGGCCCGTAACTCCAACGGCACATATGGTCGTGGTTGACTTCTAGACGTTTCGCATAACAACCACTTGCCACTTATTAGCTTACGAACATATCCTGGCCTTTTGGACAAAACTGATGTAAAGGGATCCGATCCTTGCGCTTCCTCGATCTGAATAACGAAATCATGCATTGAATCATCTAAACCTTTCAAAGGACCTTGAAATATCCGTTCGATATCAGCTTCATTCGGTCGGCTAATGCATCTGCTACCACATTCTCCTTACCAGCAATATGAGACACAGTGAAATCGAACTCTGCTAACCGTTTTATTTGGGAATTCACTCTACGAGAGTAATTAAGCCTAGCTGTTTTAACAAGTATGCTGATTAAAGGCTTATAATCGGTCAATAACTTAAACTTATGACCTTCTAAGTAATGCTCAAAGTGTATTACTGCGGCATACTCTGCTAGAAGCTCTTTGCCAAACGTATCATGACGTTTTTCTCGATAATTAAACTTACGGCTATAAAACCCAATCGGTCTTTCTACGTCCTGATCTCTTTGCTGTAGCACTGCCTCTATTGCAACATCTGAGGCCTCTGTGATTAGCTCGAAAGGTTTTTTCCAATCTACAGGTGCTAATGTGGCTACGTTACTTAACATTTCTTTCGCATTTTGGAATTTTCTCGGTCTTCAGGACTCAAGTTTATAGGCCAAGACTTCTTGATCGTACTCTTTTCACGAGTGAGATGGCGTGAATTCCGGCTAGACCTGGAATGAATCGACGATAATAGCTGATCATGCCCAAGAACCTTCGCAACTGGCGTACGGTTCGGGGTTCCGTTACGTCCTTAATAGCTTGGATCTTATCTTCTGAAGGTTTAATTCCGTCTTTGGAAAGTATTTGACCAAGGTATTTAACTGAAGATCAACCGATATTACTCTTATTAGGTTTGACCACTAATCCATATGGTTCCAGCCTGGTCAAAACCGTTTCCAAATGCGTACGATGTTCGTTTCGTGAGCGACTAAAAATTATTATGTCGTCTATACATACCCTCGCAAATGGACAATTCTGAAGGATTACTACAGCTAAACGCTGGAATGTCTGACTGGCATATTTCAAACCAAAAGGTATTCGAAGAAATTCATTCGATCCCCTTGC
>JAQBSW010010982.1:0-21909 GCA_029291075.1 Eudiplozoon nipponicum | reverse complement strand
TTCCATTGATGAATTACTAGTAAGCACGAAACACATGGGCCTATTTGAACTAATTTATTACTAGGTACACAAAGCCATATCCACAACTGCATATATACTAGTTCATCGCAACTACGAAAATTACAAATTAGCTTGTTAACGTGAATCAATCAAAACTCAGCTGCGAAAAATTACTTAATAGTCAAAAATGGTAATTTACAATACGGGAACTTAGAATATTTTAATTAATAAAAATATAAAGTTACTGTGTGCTTACGGAATTTTAATAACATTTGTGTCAAGTATAAAAATATTTCTGATGTGAACAATGAAAGTGAAGAATAAAATTTGAACTCTGTATCGCAAAATGCCAAACGCACATCTTCAAAGTTAACCAGTTCTAGAAACTAGTGAGAAGCAGAATATCAGGTTTTCAGTTGTTTTCATCAGTCAAAGTCTCGAGAAGATTTGGCAGCATTAACCGATGGCAAACTGAGATCAATAGAGCGCGGGTTACGCCTCGTTCTCTTCGACCCAGACAACATGATGTGAAAGCCGCTCGTAGTTGGCAAGCCAAGTTATCAGACTCTTCTTTACACAGCGTTTCAGTAGTTCTTCGATTCGGATTGTCAAACTTATCTGAAGACTGTTCGACTACGGCATAAAAACATCTATCTGTTCCATCCGACTCACCATTTGCTTGATACAAACTATTTGACTTTTGACTCCAAGATATATTCTTCACGTTCTTATCACACAGTTTGGTTCCTTTTGTTTTAGATTTTGTGTCAGAATCAAAATGACGCGAGTTTATCCTTTTCACATTAACCTCTTTGCAACTTATATAGTCATCATCATCAAAAGTAGCCTCATGAACAGCAGACAGCAAGAGTTGCTCCTCCTCGAAGTTAGTTCCAAACACAGTTTGAGCAGCTCGATTGACTTTACCATTCGATCCATGACAGCGGATATCTTCTTGCATGATATCAACGTCTTGTTGTTTAGTTATCTTTGCCGGCGTGATGCTATCTTCAATTCCTTGCTTTGGTTTTGAAGAAAATTGTGGCAAGATGATAAATTCCGAATTACCTTGCTCTAGTTGAAAGAGCCATTTGAGCCCACCATCTTTGAGATCACCTATCACGGTTGCATCATTCTGTTCCGCCTAATAAAGCGACAGAAAAAATGATAACATCCGCAAAACCCCATTAATGAAATAAAGTCTGTTACTTTGCATAATTTAAAACGTAGAAATAACTAATTTGAAAACTGGAGAGCTCCAGCAGGTCTAACCTGCACTACTACTGTGAATCTAAATTATGCAAAAGTGACAGACGTCTCACTAATAAAAACAAATATAACGCTCCAGAAAGTTTCGAAAAAGCTGTTATAATTACATTTACTGCCATACCTGCGCAATACTGATGCAGACTATTATGTGAACCGTTGTTATAGCACCAAATTCCGAAGAAGACGTGCCCAGACTCGAGCCCTGGCCGCGGCAAATTCTGGACTGAACTTGATGAGTTCCCAATAAGGTGGAAATCCGTCTACTGCATTAATTGCGTTTTTCTACACTATAAAATAATTCTTTTACACTAATAAACTTATGCGAATAACGGGACTCCATTTACATTTGAAAAATAAATATTTTACTTCGCAAATAAGTGAAACGCTTATTGCCACGTATCACTTTAAAAAGACCTTATGCATGTAACATTAACGCTTTCGCTTCACATTTTCAAGGAATAACCATTAGTGATAAGAGTATTACATACGTAATACAATTCAATTAGCAAACATTCAGGCGAAAAAATAGACAATATCTTAGTTAACAGTTTTAATAAAGCATTTTACATTTCTATGTAGAAATTCAAGTTTTCTTATAGAGAACTGATCTACACAATTTGTCATTAATCATATGTATGAGCAACAGCTCCAGAAGAGCTAGATTATCATCCTCGTCGTTTTAATTGTAATCTAATATTCGGAAGTCATTCATTGAATTTGCGGAGTGGTTCTCCGGTGGCCACACAGTTATCACAGACCAAAAATATGTCATCAAATTAACGATTATGTAGTTTCAATTCACTCTATAGTTCAATATTCTATTCCTCAGCATGCAAATAAGCTTATTAGCCATGATCGGAGACAAAAACGAATCAATCCTAGAAAAACATTTTTACTTCGAAATCTTTTGGTCTAGCCACTGAGCTACTCCTCCGTAATTCGAGAAATAGATTTAGAATGAAATTTGGCTATGCTCGAGCACTGTCCACAGTGTATTTGGAAAATACGAAATGTGTTCCCGATAAGAATGAAACCGGTCTACTGGATGGATTACCTTTTCTACATTATAAAATTCTCAGTTTATACTGACAAATATGTACATAATGAGACTTGATTTAAATAAACACACTTAATTGTTTATGTAAAAATGTGGCCCAGTAGCGAATTGCTAGTTTTGAACTCTGCAAACGAGTCTTGGTTTCATACTTAACACCTACCATTAATTCAAATGCGCCCATAAGATTCGAACACTCACATACCGTTCATCGAATAATGGAAGCTCTTGACAAAGTCGTATATTCTGGTTATGGCGTCAGCGAATATTAGCTTGAAGCTAATGAGGAGAAACAAATAAGAGCATACAATTTCATTTTGTTCGAAAAAAGCTCGAGATAAAATCCTTACTTTCGCACACAAGTACGATATTACCTTGAGATATGCGTCAATGCACCGCACTAAATCGGCGAATAAGTCTGTTAGGTCATATAGAATTCCAGCAATACTGTCAACACCACGGTTCATAGCTGGTTTGCAAGGTTGCTGTTTCCTTATTAAGCATATTTTCTCTTCTTTTGCTATGTCCGAACTGTGTTCCGGGGTCATAATCCGTGTTTCAATATCAGGTTGATTAGGTTGTCTTTCTGACAGACCCGCTCCATGGTACGAAGCAGCATTGCTCAATGCCTGAGCAGGAGTCAGCGGCTCAGGCGAATCTATATTATGCGCCGATCGGGCCGGAAAGCATTTCGCTGAATCGACTACAATTTCTTTGCACGAAATTGCTTTGTTTTCAGAATATGTTGCAGTTCGGCTATGCTTTCCTCTGCCGTTATCTAAAGATGTTTCAGGATGCATATTTTCTGAGGAATAATCAGATAGATGTCTAAATTAAAGAAACGAAAAAATGCATACAGTATACGAGGCACGCAACGACAATGTAAGCCGTCCGAAAAACTGACTATAATACGACTGAAAAGCAAAGCTAAGCAAACAATTTTCAGAGAATCGACGAAAATGAGATTTCACTGCACGCCATCCTAGATTAGATTTCTGCTGCGATGCGAAGTAGAAAACGTCTAAATTGCCTTCAACTTCCTTTCTTGATAGACTTCAATTAAACCAACTGGAGCACAATATAAAGTCACTAAGACGCCGGGAAACCACCCGAAGTTCGCAAGATAGGATATTTATGAGTTCAAGCATAAAGTCCAAATTTAAAATTTTTTGTTTACAAATTATCCAGCATTATAGTAAATACGTGCCTGGCATCTAAACGAAAGCGATAAAAGCAGAAATTGCAAATTAAAATTCTAATACCAAGTAATATTCAATATTACAAATGAATGCATGATGGCCAGATCTCACTGAATACCCCGCTTCGTTAGCAAACGGCGTTGCTTGTAATAATGGAATAACAAAACGCACATATTAGCACATTTAAGAAGCTCACATCCAATAAGTTAGCTAATTATAAAATGTAATAAAGCATATTTCAAATAAAAATAAGCAAAAATATTCTCTAAACGGCAATCAAGGAAGACTATATATTACCATTGACAGATAATGGTTAATTTTTTAGTTCAAATCAGCAAATAATTGACATGATTAGTATACAAGATTAACAAAGTAATATACATCAAAAGCTCAGACTTAAAATAAATCAAAAAACCCAATTTTTGCGATTTAATACCAGATAGTATGATTCTAAGTTCAATGCCTAATAATGCAGAAAAAATTGTTACTTCAATTCCAAATCAAAGTATTGCACCTATGGTCTTAATTTTATTTTGAAAATAAATATGTATAGATAGGCTGATATACCAACGAAATCGATTATTGCAAGTCATCGATTCTTTATAACGACATCAAACATCAATGCGACTAGTCAGTATAAACTAAATCTTGAACAAGGTAGCAAAGGCAAACCGTGAAGTAGACAGTCTTCCTCACTATCGGGAATGCGTAAAATACTTTCAAGAATTTGCTATGCACGAGTCACGTACAGAGACGCATTTGCTTGAGGGAAATGCAATAACCGACTACGCCACTCTGCCACACACTACACTGAAATTTTGGAAAATATAGCAACTTACGTTATTCAGTTAGCTATCTGGAGAAGTTAAAATGAATAGAAGCTTAATAGAAAGATTTTGATTATACAAACTGTCAGCATAACCGAAACACTACACAAGGTAGCAAAAATAGTTCATGAAGTAGGCGGGATCTCGTCACGTACTTTCCAGAATTTCTGCGACCGTGTAACATTGCACTTATTCACGGTGCCACTCATGCCACACACATCAAGAACTTTTCATATACATAGGATGAAATGGAACCTATTTGGCGTTTGTTAAAAGCTGAAGATTTAATTCAAGGATCACTCATTATAAAACAGGCTCCATGCTAACTGGGGAAGTTGTACTAAATCGACGTTTAAAGGCAGGATTTGGACTACAAGTATGGTGTAAGAACAAAATAAACACTTTAAAAGAAACATGTTGCGCGACAGGGAATAGAATATTTACCTGATTTATCATCTCTCTTAAGAGATCTAACAACAAGTATAAATTGGGCAGTTTAAACTAATATTTCCACTTGAAATATTGATTGTCAACTTATTATGATGAGCTTTCCATTGAAAAAGATATCCGTATCTGGATATCGAAAATTATGGAAAAATCAGGAAGACAGTGGATGCAAACAAATCGGATCGCAAACCGATAATCAGGTAAACTAAACTCTTAACAAGGTAGTAAAGAAAATTCAAGTACACTGGTTTCCTCCTTTTTGGGAATTTGTCAAGTACTGGTCCGTATTTTCCTTAACCTGGGCTCAAATTGGATCACATTTGCTTGGAACTCTTGCAATCCAAGACATGAAGTTCTTACTAGCCACCCTCAACATGTTATTATTCCAGACGCTATAACATCTGGGCAAGTTATAATTAATTGAGGTTTAAGGTGAAAATAATGATAATATAATCTTTGTCATTATAAAGTAAACATTGCACACTATGACAAAGGCAGTTTATGAAGTAGAACGTTTAGTCCCCATTGTGATATCGTTAAGTAATTGCAACAAGGATGGCATTATCCAGGAGAATAAGACTTCTAAGCAAATGTTCCCAGATATTAGTTGCGGTTACCGAAAATACTTTCATGTACATGGCGCTTTTCCAATGTGAACGAAGCCGGCCTAACTTGTACAATGTTTTGCATATACTACCATAAATAAAATCAAAACCCTACCATTAAGCTCCAACTCAATAAAACTTACAAATATGGCATATTGCCTGTTCTATTATTTCATATATATATATATATATATATATATATATATATATATATATATATATATATATATTGACAAAAATGCGTTTTCAATTTTCACATTTAATTTATACATCTAATAGTGAAGCATGTTTTTCTAAAAAAACAATTCACTACATTTTATAAGGCATTTATCATACTCAAATAAACATGCGCCTTTCAGTAACAAAGTATTCGAATGGACCCAAACGATTTTTAAGTGCTATGAAGCACACTTGCCAACTTTGCCTGCGTTGTCAGTCGGTAAACAAATATAACACAACTTACTTTTGCTCACACGATCCTTCAGCAAGAAGTTCATTTTGATGAAGAGACATTTCAAGAAGAAGAAAGTCTCGCTGACGTTTTTGAGTGATGCAACCGTAAGCCAAATGTATTAAACAGCTAATCAAACACTGCGAAGCGGCTGAAATAAAGTATTGCATATAAACGATATTGGAATTATCAAGCATGAAAAATCAAAAGTTCGATTCCTGAATGTGTAAACTTAAAATCACGTAATTATCAAAAGTTCAAAAGATAAATCATTTATACCTATTATCAGAGAAATAGGTCATCATAGCGCCATTTTTATTATTTATGTAAAGAAATTATATAATCTGTAACCTCCGACACTCGGCAAACTCCCTTATTCCAGAACTTAATGGAAATAATTCCTTCCCAAATGTAAACGTGCTTATTTTCGCGAAAACGCTATATCCCATGTAAAAAAAAACAAAAAGTCAAACAATCTAGGGGCATGTATAGGTATAAGAAATATATAATTCAAAGTGCATTACAATGAATTCGAGCGTACGCACATGTACCAACGTATATTAATTTCATCATCACATATAACTACATTAAATTCCGAGGATATATTGCTAAATTAGTAGTTCTTATTCTTTAAATCACGTTAGCGAGCTTGATATAAACACAAATCCTATTCTATTTAACCAGTTGCACAACACACCAAAGCCACCGCTGGTTATACGTACTGACACGTACCAACCTTCCATTATATTAATCATAACACGTCGGAAAACTGACTAGAGAAAAACAAACTGCAATTCATATAGAAGGAAAGCAAATTTAAACATTCAGCACTCACCTCTAGTAGTCTAGCATATGTTAAACTCATTGCAAATGACGACAGCACAAGTTTTATGCAATCACGAGAACTAACTTTTTGCAATTATACAATACAATTAAATATGGTGATATTTTTAAAATCAAGTTGACGCTCCTGATATAATGATCAATCCAATTGCATTTATTCAGGCGCACAATACAGAAAAACTGCCGTCAATCATATGTACTGACACGATTCTAACTTCTATGATGAGCGTCAAAGCACGAGGGCAAACTGACTGGCGAGGACCAAACTGCAATGCATATATAAGAAAGGCAAAATTAGATATGCGACACTAACCTTTAGTAGTTTCGCATATTTTTTACTTGACAGAAAATGTTGGCTGCACGATTTCTTTGCATTTATATAACTTAGGCAATGAAACATTCACTGATTGAAAGAAACATATTAAACCACAGGGAATAGATAATTATCATATCCTTGTTGTGCACAAGGATCACGTAACATTCTCTGATTTTTTGCTAAAGGATTGTCGCTTTAGTATTGGACAGGAGAAAAGAGACACTATATCCAGCTGGATCACTTTCGTGCTAGGATGGCAAAAGTATCGCCCTATCTCGTAGGTTATGTCCGAATGAGACACATTGCTGAGTGCTCAAAGCAGTTTTGGTCTCTTGGATATAGCGCTTTTGCAGTTCAGATTCCGTAAAAAATTATCTCACGAGGCAAGAGCTCTCAAACCAAAAGCCAACGAAAAAAGTATTCGTCTAAGCAGCAAATGATGATCGCCCGTATTTTTGCGCGCTATCCTGGGACAGAGGTGTGACATCGGCTATAAGGCACTAACTGACCTTTAAGTGAAGTTTATAAGCAATGTCATAGTTTACTCTCAGACAAGTACGCAACGATACTGGTCCTGCCCAGATTCGTATTAAGAGTCTTCAATACCGGTGCCCTCAGTTCTACACTTAAAAACCTGAAAGCTCTACAAAATTCAGACATTTTGGCCATCAAATCTGGGTCGGATTAACACAATACAAACAGCGTGCAGATGCCGCATTCAAATTATTGTAAACAGCTCGTTCGTGATGGATGGCGGCAACCAGAAACATGTTAATAATTAAACGTTAAAAAGTCAGCATCGATAGAAGTATGTGTCCAATGCAATGCTTATCCGTCAGTAACGACATAATGATTTACCACAAGAACGATACTAATAGGGGATTCAAAACTTCACGAATATTGATATCCGATGTGCTGTCCTGAATTAGAGACACGAGGATGCTAAGAATAATTGGTTTGCAGAAGAGGCTCCGTATAGCACTCATAAATCTGATCACCTTCAGAGAGTTCGCAAAAAGAAAGCCTTTGGAACTGCTCCACGAAAGGATTTCAATTAAATTAAACTCTTTAATGAACCACATGTGATCAGGCAGTTGGATACTAGAGTCGATGTTTCTATGTCGCTAATGTCTTGGTCACTAAAATTTGTGCAACCCACCAGCAGAAAATTTTCATGTTTCTGGCGCAGCGATGGCGGCCGCAGGTGATTAGTGCACTAAACTATTTATAAATGGTGACATCTAGATTTCTTTTTATTGCAAGCACCCAGACACTCGTGTTTGGTTTAGACTTCATTCATTAGCTGGGGACGGTATATGAGGGGACACCACTTGTACCAAATTCCCAAGAAACTCCATGAAATGTCACAATTCAATGGAGCCGGCTTATCCTCCAAAAGGAGTCAGCCGCAGTAAAGTAAAAAAAAGTAAAAGACGGTATATGATTGTAAGAATAAACGTATATTCCCGATTTTTATGCAGTCGACATGCAGCACTCAGGCTCATTGTGAGACAAGTTGTTATCAGCGTAGTGAAAGAGTGTAGAATCCAATATGACATGATACTCCAGCCCAAATTAGCGCCTAATGTCATAGGTCCAATGTCTGTCATTCTGAACGGTGACTAGACTATTATGAGCAACCTAGAGCATTGCAGCACTAAAAATAACTCACGGCGGCTACTTAACGACTACAATCGATGACAGATACAGACATTTTAAGGCTATCCTAATCTGTGTCCCCAACTCCAATACTTTAACTCACGATAAAGTATAGTTCGCTTCGGTCGGTGGCCGTATCTCGTCCATTCTGCAGGCTATGTTACTTCGGCTAATAGTTTGCCGCGCTTGACATAATAGAATACGGAATTAGCAATACAACCGAAAAGGATTGGATTAATGCATCTTTCTTGTGCACGCTGATGCACTATTACAACAGGCTTCAACGAATCGAAAAATGTGGCTGAGACGTCTTTATTAAGCACAGATCGTCAAGTTATACTACGTGAAACGGAATCTAAAGCAATTGGGTATTCCATAAAGCAACGATGATGTACCAGAGTTAGCAGTGAGGCAACTAGAAAGAACGACTAAATACATGAATTTGGTCTCCTAGTCTGCTTCTATCGTTGTTCACGGTTCCTGATAGTAATAACAGCAACCATCTCTGATGTAGCACAGAGAAAACAGATACCATGATATCTTGCAGTAATTTGAGTGGATGGGTGCAACTGCATATTATTGAGACGAGTTATTCCATTCCGGCTGCGTCGATAAGGTAGTGCAGATCTCACTGAATATTTAATGAGGCTTTCGTCCCCAACTTCTTTGCGGTCCTTCATTAGATCGCATATCTGTGTCATTAAGGAAAGTGAGAAATCTGATATCAATCTCGTAATTATGTCGAAGAATCACTTTATTGTCAAACATATCGTTTGCAATATGCGGCGAAGTAAGGAGATTTGGAAGCGTCTGACGATCTGCGCTTCCGAAATTGAAGGCAACCACACTCTCTTAGCACAATGATTTATAGTAATACTTTGGAGCTGAGCAGACAATTTAATGAAGTAGTTATGCAATAACTATATAATCTAGATGTTTGCCACGAAGTGCACTTCATAAATTTCACGGTATCTGCGGTTTTAATTTAATTTTACAATTGCAACATAGCTGTTTCGCATAAAAGCTCGCAGTTAGCTTCATACCGATGTGCAACCTGCAACAAGTACACTTTATTAAATTATACAAAATAAGCAGTTTATTTATAATTTCTTTATGCTTAAAGAATTTTTCCATATATCACTAGTCAATTCTGTTACATTTATAAAAATGAATATCATTAGCAAAATGAAACATTGTGCAAGGTTATTCGTGTACAATAAAATATATTATTGATAGAAAAATACATTTATAATGAATAAAGTGTGACCTCGAAAACAGAGACACTATTAATCGATAACTTTGAATTTTGGCTAACTTCTGAAAATGACATGTAATATTCACAAACCTGACTTCAGGGTGTCCAACGCCTTTGATGGAGATAAGCTAGCAATTACAGCATCGACTGTTGGAATCACTGCACGCAGACTGTTGTGATACAACTCAAAAGGAATACAATAGGCCTTTTCATCACAAAGGCGACGAACAAACTGAGCCAGACTAGGACAGAGCTGTGGAAAAATGGCAACTAACGACAAAATTAGAAAATAAAATGTTCGATATTCACGATCAAATAAAAATTAAAGCCCAAATTCCAAACTAAATTTGACAAGCAATCTACAATATAGAATAATTTAAAAAGATATATAAGTAAATGGATGCCTTAAAAGAGTTCTTGACGTAATACACGAATAAAGCAAGCCAATCTGGTACGAGAGAAATCAGACGGAAGTACACTGCGCCTATGATGACTTACTCTGAACGAGTACTAAGAAGGCTTCGTCGTTAGTCGCATTATTAAAATTGTTCTTGTGTTCTTGTTGTTTCCACAGCCTATGATGACAATCGTCATAGAAAATAATTGAACTTAATTATGCTTTTCAGTTCCTAGGAATGGATCACAGCCCGAAGGTACAAGTCGTTTATAGCATATTTAAAAAGACATACGCCCTGTCCTGTCTACAACTTGTGCTGATGGTTAATATAAAAAAGCTGAAATATTTTACGTGTTCGCATTCTGACATCATCATTACTATCATCTGATCTGTGTCTAGACAAACACAAATCACTTAATTTTAAATAACCCAATTCTACATAGACATTTTAATACTTTAATCATCATGAATTGTGTGTGTTTGCTTTAAATACGATTAACCACGCCCACAGTTCTGCTTAGCTCCGCGCTCATTGTAGTTAATAAATAACAAAATTCATCAGCATAAACCAGAAATTCAAATACGGTTGCTTCATAAGTGGTACGAATATACTTATATTAAACTATATGTATACAAAAAATATCGTTTCTACACAAATGTGCTACGACTGAGCTACTGTTTATATAAATATACCTAACACATAAGAGAATGACTGTCAGTTTGTGCAAATATAAACTGTTAAATTAAAATTAACATAATATCAATATATTGATTACAATAGGGTAAAAAATTAGAAGTCTTACAACAGTAAACTTAAGCAATTTAGAGCACCAGATTCCCATGTTCGTGTCCTGACAGCGGCAAATTCTGGCCAGTACATGATGAGTTCCCAATAAGGACGAAACCGGTCTACTGGATGAAGTGCCTTTTCTACACTATACAATTCTTAGTTTGTACTGACATATGTAAGAAATTAATGGGTCAGGTGTTTATATCAAGTCCGCAACCTTGATTATAATAATTTAAGCAAGAAATGGTTTTCGAACAAAAGCTTAAATAAGTATGTATTAGGTTTTGCGAACCTAGTAACAAATTAGTTCAGTTGTGACCAGAAGGATAAACCAAAGGCAGCATGAACGGAAAGTATAATCTCATTCACATTCGTATCGTGCTTACTGGCATATATATTATATAGTGTGAATTAGCATTGAAGTCGTATTGTCGTTGACTTTAGATTATGTTAGCTTCACTATTACAGGTTTACACATTCGTCTAGAGATTAGTAATTGTTCTAGTTATTCATTATTTTTCACAGATAGTAGGGGGACAGCTGGTTTTGATTGATGAAGTCGTTAGTGTTATCGAATGATGTGATGATATAATTTTCAGTTTATACGTTTTGTTTATCTTGAACACAACTGAACTAATTTGTTACCGGTCTGCAAACCTACTACATACTAGTAACAAATTAGTTCAGTTGCGACCAGAAGGATAAACCAAAGGCAGCATGAACGGAAAGTATAATCTCATGCACATTCGTTTCGTGCTTACTGGCGACCCATCAGTAGGAGCCGGTATTACGCCCTTTAACCACTATATATTTGGTAGAAGAATGTGGAATAATAGCATAACTATCATAATAATCATCATCAGCGACAACAGCATCATTAACACCAACATAATAAGCATCATCATCACCACCATCACTTCATTATCATCACCATATCAAACTTCCTTATCTTCAAAAACAATATCGTCGTTGCAGTCAACATCAACGATATAATCATCATTTTAATCACCACCATCATAATCATCAAATTTGTATGAATACCATTATAAACGTTACTTACTTTACTTTACTTTACTGCGGCTGACTCCTTTTGGAGGATAAGCCGGCTCCACATTTCATAGAGTTTCTTGTGAATTTGGTACAAAAGGTGTCCCCTCACCACTCGGCATTATAAACGTTACCATTATCATCGTCAGCATCAACATTATCACAATCATCATAACCACGATCATTATTATCATCACGATCATAATAATCATCACCATCACCACTACCTTCATCATCACCGCCACGATCACCATCATGAAGAACAGCGGAACATCAGCAATTAAAAAACGCACAATCGTAAAATAAACATGAAATTGGATATCTAATAATGTGTAGGCCATACAAGATCACTAAATTGACCATTCCAATTGTGAATGGATGGTTGGGATTCAGTTTTACTTCTATTTAGACGGTGTCTAGCGAAACTGACTAGAAGCATCTTCTCGAAGCAGATCATCGGGCGTAATAAGTCCGTTTCCTTTAGCACCTGAAATTTGTCATCCAATCTGGAACGCTTTCTCTCATTCTATCACTACTTACAAATCAGTTATAGTAGTGCAGTAAAACACAACTTAAGACCTCACATGAGATGCAATGTCTCTATCCCAATAATGGTAACAAGATATACGCCAGCATTTACAGTATAGCTACCACATTCTTCTACCAAATATATAGTGGTTAAAGGGCGTAATACCGGCTCCTACTGATGAGTCGCCAGTAAGCACGAAACGAATGTGTATGAGATTATACTTTCCGTTCATGCTGCCTTTGGTTTATCCTTCTGGTCACAACTGAACTAAATTGTTACTAGGTTCGCAAAACCTAATACATACTTGCATATATATTAGTTCTTCGCAATAAACAGTATTTAAAAGCTTAAATATACGGGTTACGAAATAATTACATATGAATTTACCTCAGAAATCTTGTTTAAGTGATGTCAAACAAGTAAAATAAAAGAATATATCACACATTGTTTGCAACAAAATCAAATTGGCATGTTATATAATAAGGTCAGCATCGTCAATTATATCGATGAAAAAAGCAATGCTGCAAGTTCTCTAAAACATGCTTTTTAAATACTAACTTACTAAGTGCAGTGACACCATTTTGATTCGAGGAGAATATGTACAACAAGCGATGAACAACTTCTATTTCACTAGCATGAAGCAAACTGAAACATGGAAAAACAAAATATGTCATAAACAATTTTAAAATATGTATATAAAGTAGAATTATGTCTTTCCATATTAGACAGATTATACGCAAGTATCTATTAAAATTCTGTTCAGGTATAAATGTGAAAAATAGAAAATTTTCCAAGTGAGTAAGAGCGAAGATCCTGACATTGTCAAATCTCTTGAATCCGCCACATTGCAAACGGCATGGTTAGCGGTAAAGTGACTTCGAAAAAGAAACGAGATTAATATGAAAATTTTCAAGTTTTAACGAAGGACGTACGGCCTCATTAAGGACCACAAAGAAATTACATTCAATTGTCTTCCTTGTAAATAAAGCTTCATAAGGATCCGCACAAGCTTATTGCTGCAATAGAGAAAAAAGTATCCATTCTAAACGAGTGGAATTGTATCAAATTTAATAATTTAAATTAATACCCTTTCTTATATAATAATTTAACAAAATCCAATCAGTAATGGCATTCTTTTTCAGTAGTAAAATTATGAGAAATAAAGCATCCGTTCCACCTAAACATTTAGAAGACGAGATCTAAGCCGTGATTTAGGGCATACTCAGAGAGTTAACATTGACTTTTCAACACAAAATATAAGTAAAAATATGGCTTACCCCATTTGGTTCTTTGCTTCCAAAATTGCAGAAAGCAAATGTTGATTACACCAAATCTCGGCCAGACTGTCATCTTCTCGGCAAAGCGCTTCAATCAGACGAATTGTACTCATCAAAAGCTGGGCTATACAAAACAACACCTATTAGTTGCATAGGACTACGATGAGAGGAATCGAAAACCTGGAAATTATCCTTTCCACAAAATCCGATTATGAATTCTATTAGCTTAAAGAAAACAAATCATGATCTCGAAAGCAACAAGTTCTTTTAAAGTTCAGTTGAGAAGATCAATTTTTCAGTTTTACGTCAAAGAATATGCAACTTTCCTACTTTTGACTTTCACTATAGGTTGCATAATCGACTCATCAAAAGTAATAATGATGTATTAGCTTGCATTCATTAAATTAAATATATAATGTTGGAGTGCAAAATATATAATAAATACACAATGTGGTGCTTATTTAGACTCGTTATTAAACATGTCAAATATAACTTGTCCCTACAATTTGTCGAGCTGAGGAGAATAAAGATGATATTGTCGAAGAATTCTCCGTCAAAACGAATAGCATCAAGCCACAGACTTTTGAACTCCTCGGAAGACAAAACAGTTTGAATAAGCCTAATAAATATTAAAAAAATAGGTATCAATTTAGTCATTATCCATTTAAAAATTCGTGTAAAAATTTAACTTACCGGCAAGTTTCGGTTAAAACGGCAGAATCCCGACCGTGAAATAAAAATATAACTTGAGATCTTAGAATAAAATGTAAAAATACCTACATAAAAGACTCTGTTTCTGTTATGTGTTGAACACACTCTTTTTCAACAGACATATTAGAGAGAATTCCTAGCGAAATTTCCTTAAATAAAATGAAAAATCATACAACCAAGCGAGGATAACAACTACACGAAATAGATCCTGTAAAGACAGCAACAACATTAAATTCTAGCAAATATTTTAGGACATCCTTATTTATTGTCATATCCCATAGATAACATAGATTCTCTTCTAGGTCCGAGTCCAGTTCACATAACTCTTGTGATGCATAGGAAGAATCTTTAACTAATTCTATAACACGTAACAAAAGGGACAAAAGCCAATGCTTGCTATAGCTGGTTGCACCGATGTTATCAGCATTCTGTAACTCCTCGTCAAAATCAGGAGGTGGCGACGGATTTCTATCAGCCATGGTGAATTTCGTTTGCGTAAAAGCAAGTAACCAAAACTATGGATCGATGAGTAACGCTGGTATAAAATTAAATAAATACAAATAAGAAAATAAAATAAAATAAATCATTAGGTAAATAAAAAACAACTCAAGATAAACGTAATATATTCTATTTTTAAATATAACTGACTGCAAATTGTAAAATGGCTTATTAAAATACCTCCAACAATTTGAACATTAAAGTACAACTTCGGATATTATATAGACCATATTTTTTATTGAATAGTAAAATACTTTAACAATGTGATGTATTGTAAACATTCAAGATGCAAGTAAATTCCTGGCGACTTTACAGAAAAGTTAAGAGCAGTCGATAATGAGAGACAGATAATGTTGGTGGTCCTAATTAAAACCGTAAATATGATCTCAGGCAATTGGCTTGAAATTTAGGCAGTGTTGCAGTGTCTAGAAGTACTCCGAGACACTGGAGGCCGACTCTGGTTAGCTGGCTGGTTTTCCTTCGTTGTGACTTTGAAACTAGAGATGTGTAGAGGCCCTTTGGTCACTACCATAAGGGGGTCTCTTGGATGCCATGCCCGGAAAATCCATATATGCGGAATGATCATCTATCTTGGAACACTTAAGTTCCTCTGAACTATCTCTTAAGCTACAATCCTTAAGTCCACTAGCCAAGTACTGTATCCTCAGTATTTTATAAACCAGACATAATATTTTTAAATTACTTGCAATTGATATATTATATAAAATAATGTAACGACACAAATCAATCGCCGACATATTGCGTAAATTAAATTAAAATTTATTTACGTTGCACCAATGAGAAAAAAGCAAATTGCCGTTTAACCACGTTTAACCACGTTTAACCAATAGTATGCAAGTACACATTGCATGCTATTTAAGCACGGTAATTTACCATGCAAGTCAGTTGGGCATTTGCCTTCTACCTGCTTCACGCGTGTGCGTTCTGTCGGTTGTCAATACGTGTGCGCTCTGTCGGCTGTCAGTATCTACTCATCTTGTTGCGGGATACCGGAGAGACGAGCCAATTGAGTGCAGGACCTGCAGGACACCATCCACAACACGATCACAGCTCAACCACGGGAGCAACAATCAACCAGAGTCCACCCAAGGCTCTAGGACATCTTCAACGCAGAATACTTAAAGCGAACGCATTACCCGGCCCTCTTAAGGGACCCCATATCAGTAACTAATCTCTATTCAGAGCACCTTAACCGAGTTTGTAACGTCGTACGGCATTTTACTTGAAGCTGGGGCGTTTACAAAATTGGCGACCACGCCAGGATATTGATTATTTATCTGATTTTTTTTTGGGTATAAATAAATTGACTTTCTTCTTCATTTGTTTGGGATAAATCGACTAACATTTGCGTTTTCTTTACCCTGATCCTGTTTTTCTGTTGGGTATATATTCGTGAATTTGTGGTGTTCTTCTTCCCTAAAGGAAAATTTCAAATTTTGGAAGCAGTGTGTTATTCTTGCTGTTGAAAATAATAATTCATTGGCACTAAAGGCCAACGGTGCCTCTGTTCGTCTTCCCTACGGGACAATTTCAATTTTTGGAAGGAGTGACGTTGTTCTGTGTTGAAATAATAATACATTGTCATCAAAGGCCATCGGGGCCTCTGTTCGTTTTTTCCTTTTGTACTGGACAATATCAAGCAACAGTGAAGCTGTTTGTGGGTAAGCGTTTCGTTATATATTTATACATTTATATATACATTTTCATATTGCTTATAAATTTATGCTTTTAAGATCCTGTAAGATTGTTAAAATGTCAGGTCCAATTTTAGATATTGATGTTTCTGTTTGGGATGGAGATAGTGAGTTATTTTTTATGCGCGTAGACTCCGCTTTCTCCCCGTTTCCTGATTATGACATTCATCAAAAACTGTCAAAGGTTTTGCTAAACTACCTTCTGAATTGCAGCGACGGATTTATCCTAAGCTTGATGCCATTAGGAAGCTACCTAATCCCATTTTGGGCCTACAAAACGAGGTAGAATCCTTTCTTGGACCCACGGAAACTGAGCAGATAATAAACAAATATGCGCAGTTAGATATGCCAAATCTTGGCCCTATAGAAATACTGAGGGAATTACGGAAACGTTGGTATAAAACCAACATTTCTGACCATGAGGCTAAGGTTGTTTTTATTAACAATCTTCCCTAAACATTAAAACTCTTTGCCAGACAGCTCCCCAACACTCTCTCTATAGATGACTTATCTGAGAGATGGGAGTTAGAATATAGGGTTTTGGAACCCAAAGTGAATCCATCATCCTTTTCTTCACCCCTGCAAGATGATAGAATCTCCTCCTTAGAGAGAACAGTGGCGAACATGGCCAAAGTTCTAGAAGGATTGGCCATTACCAAATCCGAGATAAATCAAGTAAATGCTCGACCAAAATTCGTTTCCAAGTCAAATTATAATGGTAGGCGGCGATCGAGATCTCCGCAATCATTTAATAAATATGCTCCAAAGAACTGGTTTTATAACCACCAGAAGTTTTTTATGCTTGCCAAGTTTGTCTTTGTCGTTCCGAAGAATTTCCGAATGAGTGTCAATTTCCACAGCTGACGGAGAGGACAACAGACCGCAGGCACAAGGGTGCATCAGTATCGGGAAACGTCTGGCGCAGGAAGTAGAAGACCGTACTTTCTGCACATCAACGGCATCAACGGCGCTACAGGGAAGAAGCCAACTACAATCCGACATCCCTGTCGACTCTTTTCGTCCACGCTGAATTTTTCACATAGAGAACCAAACAGACAATGCCGGTCGCAATCACCAGCCTACTTGTTTGCATGACCCGGCCAAACAGCCAAACGAACTTCTGCACCTTCTTGATTTCAAAACTGGCGAAGAGTACATCGTAGACACAGGTGTGGCAGTCTCAGTTCTCAAAGGTGATTCAATGGCCGAGATGTCGCTAGGCGTTCTTCTCGCAACAGCTACAGGCGAGCCCATACCAACTTATGGCTGCCAATACTGCACACTCAACATAGGTCTACGACGTGAATTTTCCCACAACTTCATCATTGCCAAGGTCTCACATAATATATTAGGCCTTGATTTCCTTCTAAAATTTCGGCTCATTGTTGATCTTGCTAATCAAAAGATCATCGACCCCTCCACCGGACTTGAACAAAGCTTTTGGACACTTGCCTCCGAGCGTTTGGAGTTACAGGTCATTCAACCAACCCCAGTGAATCATTCAGCAGAGATATCAGCAGCTCTTCGAAAATACAAATCGCTTTTCGATCTTAACAAATCCGATCTGCGAGTCTCGAACACGATGCATCACATCGTCACAGAAGGACAACCTATTGCACTCAAGAAGCGACCACTGGCTCCTGTTAAGCTGAAAGCTGCCCAAGAAGAATTCTCAAGGCTTTTGGAAGAGGGAATCATCAGACCATCGAAAAGTTTATGGGCGTCACCATTGCACTTAGTCTCAAAATCAAACGGATCGTACAGAGCCTGTGGAGACTACCGTAAGCTAAATTCAGTGACAAAATCTGATGCATATCCCATTCCAAATATCAACACATTACTTGAAAAACTCAACGGCAGCAATTTCTTCTCAGTGATTGACCTCAGACAAGCGTACCATCACATCCCAGTAGCACCAGAGGATATCGAGAAAACTGCAGTCATCACTCCATTTGGCCTTTTTGAATACCTTTACATGCCTTTTGGACTTAAGTGTGCTACTCAGACATTTCAAAGATTCATAGACAACATACTTCGCGATGACTCTGCTTATTGTATGTCATATCTCGATGACATTATGGTATTCAGTCCAGATCTAGAATCTCATGCGAAACATCTACGAAATGTCCTCTTGCGCTTATCCAACCACGGACTCAAGATCAACTGTGACAAGACGCAGATTGCAACTTCATCCGTCGACTTCTTAGGGCATCGTATCACGGCCCAAGGTATTCAACCGTTGCCGTCAAAGACGAATTCAATCAAGAATATCAAGTCACCAAGGACTTTGAGCGATTTGCAGAAAATCCTGGGAGTACTAAACTATTATCGCAAGTTACTTCCAAGCCTTTCAAAACAACTTTATCCTTTGTGCAGGCACCTGCGGAACCGAAAAGGACTTAGCAAGAGTTCCATCATTGCTTGGTCATCCGAAGACGAGGAATTACTTCGACTTGCCATCAACTCGTTAGCAAATGCCACAATGCTAACGCATCCAGATTTTGAAAAGCCATTTCTACTCACGACAGATGCCTCTGAATTCGCTATTGGAGCCTCTTTTGAACAAGAGATCGACGGAGTTCGGAAGCCTATCAGTTTCTACTCGCGTACTCTCCAACTAGTAGAAACGAGGTACGACACTTTCGGCCGAGAACTTCTCGCCATCCACGACGCAGTGCGCCATTTTATCAGCATCATTGGCAGTAGCAGATTTATTGTTTTTACAGATCATGCACCACTAGTTAGCGCACTTCGAAACGCAACTTCATCTATCGCCAAGTCCCCTGCCAGAGTGGAAAGACAGCTTTCTCGTCTAAGCGAATGGCAATTTGACGTCTTTCAAGTCAAGGGCAAACAGAACTTCATTGCAGATGCCCTGTCTAGGCCAGACGTCTCTCTACAACCACCTTCACTGTCACCATTCACTGTCAACTCCGTGGCACTCAGTGAACCTGCACTAACGCCAACTCTCCTGCGAACTGAACAACGTGGTGGCATTCACATTCAAAGATCAATAGCCCGTCACCCAACCAAGTTCATATGCTGTCTGTGGGAAGGCTTACCAATTGTTTACTTCACGGGTACGCAGCCCAACAAGCCAATTCTGCCGACCAGCCTTCAGAGGAAGGTTTTCGATTCAATTCACTCAATTTCTCACCCAGGAAGCCAAGCGACTGTCCGAATTCTTACAGATCGTTTCTGGGGTCACAGACTTAGGCAGAATGTTAAACGATGGGTATCAGAGTGTGCAATTTGTCAGAAAAACAAGATCACACGACACACTCGTTCTAAGTTGCAAAATTTTCGGTCTACTTCTCGCCTAGCCATCGTCCATATCGACATAGTTCATCTGACAAAGGTTCAAGATTTCAGCTACCTTCTAACTATGATCGATAGATTTACACGGTGGCCTGCGGCATTACCTCTTGACACCATTTCTGCAGATGAAGTAACTAACGGTTTTATCTCTGCATGGATATCCAATTATGGTGTTCCCAATGAGGTCATCATGGGCAGAGGCACTTGCTTCTCATCTGATCGTTTCAAACCACCTTGCGGTACATGGGATGCATCTTACGCCAGACGACTGCCTACCATCCCCAAGCTAATGGTATGGTAGAGAGAATGCATAGGGTACTCAAAGCTGCTTTAGCATCCTCGTCCATTAATGGCAACTGGGTCGATGCACTACCTTTAGTTCTGCTGGCCATGCGTTCTCGTACTCGAGAATCCATTAAAACGTCTGTGTCACAACTCTTGTATGGCATGGATCTACGCCTGCCTAGTCAGCTCCCACGTCTACTACCGGCACAAGATGACCTACAAGACGAAGCTACCCGCCTTCGACTTCATTTCGGTAACATGTCCGAACAGCAGCCGAGACACACGCCTCGTGCAGTCTTCGTTCACCCACAGCTCCATAGCTGCAAGAGAGAACTCGTTCGCAACAATACTGCTGTTGCACCACTACAACCCAAGTATCGCGGTCCTTACCCGATTTTGCTAAAACAGCCAAAATACTTCATCATTATGCAAGGCGCTACACCGACATCAGTAAGCATAGACAGGTTAAAACTGTTTATCGAACCACCTGATCCTGAGAGCGTTCAACCTTCTACACACGTCTCAGGTTCCGTCTGCCCACAATCTCAACCTGCTTTGTATAACGCGTAATTAATTTTTTTAAACATTAATATTTAACTATAAAATTTTTTTAACCTTACGTTAATTTTCGTATTTGTCTCACGTGGCATAACCAGCTGTTCTTAGCTAACAATTGTGTAGTATTTTTGAACAGTTCTTTGGTATTATGCCATCTCTGAGGCAATGTTCGTGTACATATTTTTATGCAGTTACCTTTGATTTTAATGTATATATTTTTACATTATAATGTATTTCTCACACATGACATAACACTGCCTATTTTGGTATGACCAACTACTTAGAGCTAACGCTTTTGTGTAGCAACACTAAGTAGTGATCAGCTTCATATCATGGTACAGGCCACTTTCAATGCATATCTCAACTTTATCTATTTCACAAAGACCACTCTACAAATGTCATGACTACAACGTCGAGCACTCTAGCTCCTTTGTTCGTATACAAACACATTGACAACGATCCAACCTGCTTAGGTTTTCAACTTAAACCTGGCAAATTCAGAGGCGATTTACCTCGAAATCTTCACGCTGTGGCTCCAAAAACTTACACTGCTCTATTTTGCCTCACGTGCTATGACCGACCACTAGAGCTAACAATTTGTGTAGCAATTCCTAGTGGTTACCTGGCATCATATCATTGTTTAAGTAACCAACAAGCATATTTAAGCCCAGCACTTATGGTTCATCATATTTTTGCTTAACTTGGTTCGAACTCTGTCATGCATTTCTTATCTAGCCTCGCAGAGAGGAATATTTTTTTCTTTTTTTTTCAGAGAGGAAAGTGTTGTAACGACACAAATCAATCGCCGACATATTGCGTAAATTAAATTCAAATTTATTTACGTTGCACCAATGAGAAA
>JAQBSW010010981.1:0-21918 GCA_029291075.1 Eudiplozoon nipponicum | reverse complement strand
GGCATAAATATTTTCATAAAAAATAGTTTGTTGAAACACAATCGTCAATATCTAATTGTCACAACGAGAAGGAACTATTAACTTTCACGCATATATAGTCGAATAGTTTTTTTTCAATAGGAGCTACAGTTCATCATTTTTTACTCAGCCTTTTTGGCGTTTAAAGGTACATTGAACTCATCCCAGTTTTAAAAATTGAATAAACAGAAATTTATATACAATAGATCAATTTACGTATATGAAAGTCATAAAAAATACTGTCTCTGGTGATATGCGAAATAACTTGCTAAGAAGGAATCATATCGTCGCATATTTTATTCCATTTGTCAAGAAATTCGTCCTATCTGCGTTTCCGTTAAAATAGTAGAAATTTTATTGTTGAAGAGTTTTAAAATATGAATGTTACATGGTAAGAATATTTGAACTATGTTTTGCAGAGGTACCTAGTTCTAATTAAAATCAGTTTATTACGTGCATGTAGACATTCAAACTCCCGAAGTCTTTAAATAAAACAACATATTTCAAATCATACGCTGAAATATAAGCGCATTACATGATTCGCTTACATGGCCTACAGATTCAACGTAATAAAAGCAATCCAGGCAACCAAAATAATGGAAATAATTTTGCTGACGTAGTTTCCCGTTATTTGTGGAAATCAAAGAGTGAGATTTCGTATCTTCGTTGTATTTCTACTCAAATAGCCGAATAGATCGAAAGGTGGATAAATGGGAAAACATATATAATTAACTTAATTATGGATATAATAGGTGGATATATATAAATCAATAAATAACAATAGAAACAGTTGTATATGTAAATAGATTTATACATATATCTCACTATATATATATATATATATATATATATATATATATATATATAGTGGTTAGCAGGGCTACTGGCTCCTACTGATGAGTCGCCAAAAGCACGAAACGAATGTGTACAGATTATACTTTCCGTTCATGCCTTTGGTTTATCCTTCATCACAACTGAACTAACTTGTTACTAGGTTCGCAAACCTAATACATACTTGTATGTTTCTTAGTTTACATACATAAATACAGAGACATTCATATTCAGAGGCAGTAGAAATGCAATCATATGTTCTTAAATGCGATGAACTATAACACAAAGATTTATTTATTATGCTTCGCACACTTAGTATGAAATAATTTTATACCTGAATTTTATCATGATTCAAACAAGAATTGAGTAACAGGAGTATGCCTTAGCCAGGAGGGCGTGTTGTCCGCTGTATCCAAAGGTCGGTAAGTGGAGAAGATTTATTCTTTCTCCAGTATCCTGGACCTGGTGTAATTGACAGTGTCGATAGATATTGATTGCAATGTAGGTGTGTGTGTGTGTAAGTTGATGCGGAAATGTGACCGATGTTGTGTAATTTAAGACAGCAATGTTAATATGGACATTTTCTTATTCATTGCGTCAGTGGGACAATACCCATTTCAGGCCTTCCAAACTCGTCCACATTGAGCACAGGAACTCCGACGTAGTGTTCTGCTGCCAGCTCTTGTGCGATTGAGAACGAAGTCACCTGTGACCTGTTGTTTGGCTGTGTTGGCTGCGTCTGTTTGGACGGACTCAGGCTGATCAACAGTCTGACGCCTTTGGACATCTCTGTCTTTAAGGTGGCTACCAATTTTCGTTTAATTATATAAATGTTCATTTCAATACCACTTCCCCATGTAGTGTGGTGTCTGTTCAGTAATGACAGTTTGGGGATGGTTAGTTGGAACTTTGGGTCTAAATGGATGTCATATGAGCTCCACCTAAGGGAAAAATAGACTAACCAATTTACATTAGTTAGTATATAACTGAAAATTTTGTGCAGTGTAGTGTGCGGCAGGATGACTCAGTGGTTGGAGCACCTGATTCCGAAGCAGACGTGCCCAGGTTCGAGTCCTGTCCGTGGCAAATTCTGACCAGTAAATGATGAGTTCCCAATAATGACGAAACCGGTCTACTGGATGAATTGCCTTTTCTACACTATACATTTCTTAGTTTATACTGACATATGTAAGTAATTAATCGGTCAGCTGTTAATTAACCAAAAGGACAAAATAGAACCATTAGACATATCAGGAGTATATGAAATTCCATGTAACGACTGTAACGTTATGTATGTAGGTGAAACCATGCCTCCAATTAGGTTAAGAAGAGGGGAACATAAAACCGCATGCAAGTATGGCCATGTTAATAGATCGGATCTTGCACGCCATACAGTAGAGACAGGACACTCAATTAATTGGGATGGGTGCAGAGGTATATCAATTTGTGGCCGTAGCAGATCGACTAGATTGATTAGAGAATCCATAGAAATTAAATCGAGAAATGACATAATGAATGAAACAGCCGTTGAAAAATCATTAGGTCCTATTTGGCATATAGAATTAAATAATGGTAGGAAACGAAGATTGCACGAATCTGATTCAGAAACTCTCTTAAGTAAAAGAATAAGGACACTGGATGGATATTAACTTATAGAGGTGGTGGGTGAGTAATTCAATATCTTCTAATTTATTATCTGATTGTCTTATAATTTCATCCTTGATTACTTGTTATCTTATTTCTCCTATTATCTTTCGTTCTGTAGTTAGTGTTGCACCTTTAACAAACATTTACCTATACATGATTGGAAAGTTTATTATTTATAATAAAAGCCCAATTTTCTTTGCACTATTGCTATTATCTTTCTTTATTAGGCAATTTTCAATTTCTTTTACAAACCGTTTAATTTAACTTTCTACCCTATTGAAACACTTTATCCGTTTCTAATTTAATTTATTTTACCTTTTAATTATTTACTCTATTCATAGTATCTTGCCCCTCCTCATCGAAATGCCACTCGTAATTATTTCATTTAGAAAAGTATGTGTAAACTAAGTCTGACGTGTGCATTTAGGAAGTGACAGTTATCACTTTAGTTTCACTTGAATGACTGTTACACGTGCCTGTAATTAAATGTAACAGATTAGTTCTCAGTCTTAAGTAAATACTCATGCACACACACAAGCACGCTTATCAAGTGAATAATCAGATGTTGCCAAATCGCTGTAATTTCACTGGGATGAGTGCACACGTGCATTAACTGATTACTCCTCAATAAAAAACAAACGAGAACACACACACACACACAGGTATGACGTACACTTATCTAGTGAGCTGTCAGTAATTGTCATTAAATCACTGTAATCTCATTGCGAAGAGTGTGTACATTCATACATATACACGAACCAGTTTAACATACAATTTCCTTGCATTTTTTAAATAAACGTTACGTTTAAGATATCAAACAGCTGCCTTTGGTTTATCCTTCTGGTCACAACTGAACTAATTTGTTACTAGGTTCGCAAAACCTAATACATACCTGCATATATATTAGTTCTTCGCAACAAACAGTATTTAACTGTAATATATTGAATTGAATGATGTCGTGCTTACCGCCAAATGTGATAACTGATATCGATGAAGGCCAGAGTGTATGGTTTAACTGGAGTAACAGGCGTTCGGAAATTGTTGTAATTCTCAATTTGGGTGAACTTTAGCATAAATTTATATCCACCAGGTTGGTTTCATGTACCGACTCGGAAACCATAGTGTTAGTATCCGGTACTCATCGATTTCAAAAAAAGTATCAGTTACTAACACAATAGCCATAGTGTTAGTATCCTTTACAGATTCGGTATATATATTATATAGTGTGAGTTAGCATTGAAGTCGTATTGTCGTTGACTTCAGATTACGTTAGCTTCACTATTACAGGTTTACACATTCGTCTAGGAGATTGTACCGTCCTATTATTCCATATTCTTCACCCAAATATATAGTGGTTAAAGGGCGTAATACCGGCTCCTACTGATGAGTCGCCAGAAAGCACGAAACGAATGTGCATGAGATTATACTTTCCGTTCATGCTGCCTTTGGTTTATCCTTCTGGTCACAACTGAACTAATTTGTTACTAGGTTCGCAAAACCTAATACATACTTGCATATATATTAGTTCTTCGCAACAAACAGTATTTAACTGAAATATATTGAATTGAATGATGTCATGCTTACCGCGAAATGTGATAACTGATATCAATGAAGGCCAGAGTGTATGGTTTAACTGGAGTAACAGGTGTTCGGAAATTGTTGTAATTCTCAATTTGGGTGAACTTAAGCATAAATTTATATCCATCAGGTTGGTATCATGTACCGACTCGGAAACCAGTGTTAATATCCGGTACTCATCGATTTCAAAAAAAGGTATCAGTTACTAACACAATAGCCATAGTGTTAGTATCCTTTAAAGACTCGGTATATATATTGTATAGTGTGAGTTAGCCTTGAAGTCGCAGTGCCGTTGACTTTAAATTATGTTAGCTTCACGATTACAGGTTTACACATTCGTCTAGGAGATTGTACCGTCCTATTATTCCATATTCTTCTACCGTATATGTAGTGGTTAAAGGGCGTAATACCGGATCCTACTGATGAGTCGCCAGTAAGCACGAAACGAATGTGCATGAGATTATACTTTCCGTTCATGCTGCCTTTGGTTTATCCTTCTGGTCACAACTGAACTAATTTGTTACTAAGTTCGCAAAACCTAATACATACTTGCATATATATTAGTTCTTCGCAACAAACAGTATTTAACTGTAATATATTGAATTGAATGATGTCATGCTTACCGCGAAATGTGATAAGTGATATCGATGAAGGCCAGAGTGTATGGTTTAACTGGAGTAACAGGTGTTCGGAAATTTTTGTAATTTTCAATTTGGGTGAACTTTAGCATAAATTTATATCCATCAGGTTGGTATCATGTACCGACTCGGGAACCATGGTGTTAGTATCCTTTACAGACTCGGTATATATATTATATAGTGTGAGTTAGGCTTGAAGTCGCAGTGTCGTTGTCTTCAAATTATGTTAGCTTCACTATTACAGGTTTACACATTTGTCTAGGAGATTGTACCGTCCTATTATTCCACATTCTTCTACCGAATATATAGTGGTTAAAGGGCGTAATACCAGCTCCTGCTGTTGAGTCGCCAGTAAGCACGAAACGAATGTGCATGAGATTATACTTTCCGTTCATGCTGCCTTTGGTTTATCCTTCTGGTCACAACTGAACTAATTTGTTACTAGGTTCGCAAAACCTAATACATAATTGCATATATATTAGCTCTTCGCAACAAGCAGTATTTAACTGTAATATATTGAATTGAATGATGTCATGCTTAATGCGAAATGTGATAACTGATATCGATGAAGGCCAGAGTGTATGGTTTAACTGGAGTAACAGGTGTTCGGAAATTGTTGTAACTCTCAATTTGGGTGAACTTTAGCATAAATTTATATCCAACAGGTTGGTATCATGTACCGACTCGGAAACCATAGTGTTAGTATCCAGTACTCATCGATTTCAAAAAAGGTATCAGTTACTAACACAATAGCCATAGTGTTAGTATCCTTTACAGACTCCGTATATATATTGTATAGTGTGAGTTAGCATTGAAGTCGCATTGTCGTTGACTTTAGATTATGTTAGCTTCACGATTACAGGTTTACACATTCGTCTAGGAGATTGTACCGTCCTATTATTCCACATTCTTCTACCCAATATATAGTGGTTAAAGGGCGTAATACCGGCTCCTACTGATGAGTCGCCAGTAAGCACGAAACGAATGTGCATGAGATTATACTTTCCGTTCATGCTGCCTTTGGTTTATCCTTCTGGTCACAACTGATCTAATTTGTTACTAGGTTCGCAAAACCTAATACATACTTGCATATATATTAGTTCTTCGCAACAAACAGTATTTAACTGTAATATATTGAATTGAATGATGTCATACTTACCGCGAAATGTGATAACTGATATCGATGAAGGCCAGAGTGTATGGTTTAACTGGAGTAATAGGTGTTCGGAAATTTTTTGTAACTCTCAATTTGGGTGAACTTTAGCATAAATTTATATCCATCAGGTTGGTATCATGTACCGACTCGGAAACTATAGTGTTAGTATCCGGTACTCATCGATTTCAAAAAGGTATCAGTTACTAACATAATAGCCATAGTGTTAGTATCCTTTACAGACTCGGTATATATATTATATAGTGTGAGTTAGCCTTGAAGTCGCATTGTCGTTGACTTTAGATTATGTTAGCTTCACTATTACAGGTTTACACATTCGTCTAGGAGATTGTACCGTCCTATTATTCCATATTCTTCTACCAAATATATGATGGTTAAAGGGCGTAATACCGGCTCCTACTGATGAGTCGCCAGTAAGCACGAAACGAATGTGCATGAGATTATACTTTCCGTTCATGCTGCCTTGGTTTATCCTTCTGGTCACAACTGAACTAATTTGTTACTAGGTTCGCAAAACCTAATACATACTCTGAGTAACGTGTCTGGAATTGATGTAATTTCAATTTGGGTGAACTTTTACAAATTTATATCCAATAAGTTGGTATCATGTACCGACTCGAAACCATCGTGCTAATATCCGTACTCATCGATTTCAAAGATTGCCACAACACACATAGTGTTAGTATCCCTTACAGACTCGGTATATATATTATATAGTGTGAGTTAGCATTGCAGTCTCATTGTCGTTGACTTTAGATCATGTTAGCTTCACTATTAAATGTTTACACATTCGTCTAGGAGATTGTACCGTCCTATTATTCCACATTCTTCTACCGAATATATAGTGGTTAAAGGACGTAATACCAGCTCCTGCTATTGAGTCGCCAGTAAGCACGAAACGAATGTACATGAGATTATACTTTTCGTTCATGCTGTCTTTCGTTTATCCTTCTGGTCACAACTGACCCAATTTGTTACTAGGTTCGCAAAACCTAATGCATACTTGGATATATATTAGTTATTCGCAACAAACAGTATTTAACTGTAATATATTGAATTGAATGATGTCATGCTTATCGCGAAATGTGATAACTGATGTCGATGAAGGCCAGTGTGTATGGTTTAACTGGAGTAACAGGTGTTCGCAAATTGTTGTAATTCTCAATTTGGGTGAATTTTAGCATAAATTTATATCAATCAGGTTGGTATCATGTACCGATTCGAAAACCATAGTGTTAGTATCCGGTACTCATCGATTTCAAAAAGGTTATCAGTTACTAACACATTAGCCATAGTGTTAGTATCCTTTACAGACTCAGTATATATATTATATAGTGTGAGATAGCCTTGAAGTCGCATTGTCGTTGACTTTAGATTATGTTAGCTTCACTATTACAGGTTTACACATTCGTCTAGGAGATTGTACCGTCCTATTATTTCACATTCTTCTACCGAATATATAGTGGTTAAAGGGCGTAATACCGGCTCCTACTGATGAGTCGCCAGTAAGCACGAAACGAATGTGCATGAGATTATACTTTCCGTTCATGCTGCCTTCTGTTTATCCTTCTGGTCACAACTGAACTAATTTGTTACTAGGTTCGCAAAACCTAATACATACTTGCATATATATTAGTTCTTCGCAACAAAACAGTATTTAACTGAAATATATTGAATTGAATGATGTCATGCTTACCGCGAAATGTGATAACTGATATCGATGAAGGCCAGAGTGTATGGTTTAACCTGAGTAACAGGTGTTCGGAAATTGTTGTAATTCTCAATTTGGGTGAACTTTAGCATAAATTTATATCCATCAGGTTGGTATCATGTACCGACTCGGAAACCATAGTGATAGTATCCGGTACTCATCGATTTCACAAAAGGTATCAGTTACTAACACAATGGCCATAGTGTTAGTATCCTTTACAGACTCGGTATATATATATTATATAGTGTGAGTTAGCATTGAAGTCGCATTGTCGTTGACTTTAGGTTATGTTAGCTTCACTATTACAGGTTTACACATTCGTCTAGGAGATTGTACCGTCCTTTATTCCACATTCTTCTACCAAATATATAGTGGTTAAAGGGCGTAATACCGGCTCCTACTGATGAGTCGCCAGTAAGCACGAAACGAATGTGCATGAGATTATACTTTCCGTTCATGCTGCCTTTGGTTTATCCTTCTGGTCACAACTGACCTAATTTGTTACTAGGTTCGCAAAACCTAATACATACTTGGAGTAACATGTGTTCGGAAATTGATGTAATTCTCAATTTGGGTGAACTTTTGCATAAATTTATATCCAACAGGTTGGTATCATGTACCGACTCGGAAACCATAGTGTTAATATCCGGTACTCATCGATTTCAAAAAAGGTATCAGTTACTAACACAATAGCCATAGTGTTAGTATCCTTTACAGACTCGGTATATATATTTTATAGTGTGAGTTAGCCTTGAAGTCGCATTGTCGTTGACTTTAGATTATGTTAGCTTCACTATTACAGGTTTACACATTCGTCTAGGAAATTGTATCGTTCTATTATTCCACATTATTCTACCAAATATACAGTGGTTAAAGGGTGTAATACCGGCTCCTACTGATGAGTCGCCAGTAAGCACGAAACGAATGTGCATGAGATTATACTTTCCGTTCATGCTGCCTTTGGTTTATCATTCTGGTCACTACTGAACTAATTTGTTACTAGGTTTGCAAAACCTAATACATACTTGCATATATATTAGTTCTTCGCAACAAACAGTATTTAACTGTAATATATTGAATTGAATGATGTCATGCTTACCGCGAAATGTGATAACTGATATCAATGAAGGCCAGAGTTTATGGTTTAACTGGAGTAACAGGTGTTCGGAAATTGTTGTAATTCTCAATTTGGGTGAACTTTAGCATAAATTTTTATCCATCAGGTTGGTATCATGTACCGACTCGGAAACCATAGTGTTAGTATCCGGTACTCATCGATTTCAAAAAAGGTGTCAGTTACTAACACAATAGCCATAGTGTTAGTATCCTTTACAGACTCGGTATATATATTATATAGTGTGAGTTAGCATTGAAGTTGCATTGTTGTTGACTTTACATGATGCTAGCTTCACTATTACAGGCTTACACATTCGTCTAGGAGATTGTACTGTCCTATTATTCACCATTCTTCTACCAAATATATAGTGGTTAAAGGGCGTAATACGGGCTCCTACTGGTGAGTCGCCAGTAAGCACGAAACGAATGTACATGAGATTATACTTTCCGTTCATGCTGCCTTTGGTTTATCCTTCTGGTCACAACTGAACTAATTTGTTACTAGGTTCGCAAAACCTAATACATACTTGGATATATATTAGTTCTTCGCAACAAACAGTATTTAACTGTAATATATTGAATTGAATGATGTCATGCTTACCGCGAAATGTGATAACTGATATCGATGAAGGCCAGAGTGTATGGTTTAACTGGAGTAACAGGTGTTCGCAAATTGTTGTAATTCTCAATTTGGGTGAATTTTAGCATAAATTTATATCCATCAGGTTGGTATCATGTACCGATTCGGAAACCATAGTGTTAGTATCCAGTACTCATCGATTTCAAAAAGGGTATCAGTTACTAAAACATTAGCCATACTGTTAGTATCCTTTACAGACATGATATATATATTATATAGTGTGAGTTAGCATTGAAGTCGCATTGTCGTTGACTTTAGGTTATGTTAGCTTCACTATTACAGATTTACACATTCGTCTAGGAGATTGTACCGTCCTATTATTCCACATTCTTGTACCAAATATATAGTGGTTATAGGGCGTAATACCGGCTCCTACTGATGAATCGCCAGTAAGCTGGAAAAGAATTGGCATGAGATTATACTTTCCGTTCATGCTGCCTTTGGTTTATCCTTCTGGTCACTACTGCTGTCCCAGCTACACATTCTGCCATAGATCTCTCACATATTATATTTATCCTAAAGCTATAATATAAAGCAATGTCTTCTAATTATTTATTGTGTTGCACACTTAATAACAAATAGTTCAGATTGGACAAAAGGATTAACCAAGTCCACAAGAACGGAAGGTATAATCTCATGATCACATTCGTTTCGTGGTTACTGGCGACTTATTGGTAGGAACTGGTATTACGCTTTATGCCAACTGTACATTAGAGTGTGGAATTTTCTATACCAGGTCCTACTGATAAATCACAAATAAGTACGAAACGAATGTGTATATGAGGTTATACCTTCCGTTCTCGATGACTGTGCTCATTCATGCTTTCTTGCCCAAAATCTGGTAAAGCCTTCTAAACGCCAATCCCATTATTTATAAATTTGCCAGTATAAACTAAGCATTGTATTAGGCAGCAAAAGAAATTCAACCACTAGATCGGTTTCGATTTCTGATACTCTATAGAAGTTGCCGCCGACAGGAACCCAACTTGATCACCTTTGTTTCCAAGTCTTTGACTCCATCCAATGCGTCACCCTGTCGCACACCACACACAATTTTCCATTCTGTACTAACTTATGTCTTTGGTTAGTCTTTCCTTCAGGTGGAGCCCTTGTGGCATTATTTTAGACCTAACGTTATAAATGGCCACCCAAATCTGTGAATATTAACGGACACCACGCTACCTGTGGGTATGGTAAGGAACTAAAGTTTTACAGAGGAAAAACTCATTGCTTGTGCGGGTAATGACCACAATGTCAACGACAGAATTGTTGCCTTGAATTTGCTTGTCGGTGGTAAGCCAATTTATTGAAATTAAACTATAAACAGCAAAAGGTGACAATAAAAATTTTGGAAAATTAGAAAACGTATAAAATGAGATGATGAAAATCAGCTACCAAGTTAGTTATCTAAATGAATCCTATGACTGCACAGAATATGTTTACGAATATAAAACGAAATAACACGGAATCACTTCTTTATTAATTCATTTTAAAATTGTTATCATAATTTATATACCACGCTGACTGCCCAACTATAGAAATATCCATTGGATGAATAACAAAACAAAATCTGTCTGTTCGTGTTTCCGCTAAGATGACATTCTGGTTAATTGAGTCCCTGCCCAAGAAGTATTTTTACTAGACCGTTGGAAGCTGGATTCCGAAAACTAGTGCTTATTTAAACAATCAATCATTGATAACAAATTGAGATACCAAATATTTATATGAAGGTTACGAACTTTAAATGAGCACCAATTTCGTACGTAAGTTAAGTTGTAAGAACACGACACAATTAACGCAGATATAAGTGATGAAGCAGTTCGACCTTCCATTCTTATGATAAGAAGAACTGACTAACGTGGTTCGATTCCGAATGATATATCTAAGTTCGCGACTGCATAGAAATTGCGCAATCATCAATCAATTTCAGCAGAAGGATATGAAATTTTTTGATGTGACTATCATAACTCAGCATTTTGAAAACGTTTTACGTGTTCATTTCTTTCTGATTACTGTTACTTAGTTTTTTGTCGTAATTTAATCATGATCAAAAAAGGTAGAAACACATCAGTATGTGCAGCATACGGTAGTTTTTATACGTTTTATGACTGGTTACATGAACTTTGGTATTTGCGATTATCAAAACTCCGTAACTCACTTTCAATAACACATATATGCGTGGTAAATGTAAATAAATAATACATTCATGATTGCACAAAATCTGCGCAGCTTAAATATTTAATCAAGTAAATATATGCAAGACTACTAGAAGTGAGAGGCGCACTTCTGATCTACCATACTTTAAAATATCTTTGTGGCATGATTATTTAAATCAAGTTTCCAAGCATGAATTAAACACCAATCCCATTGTATTTATCTATTCGTCGAACAACATAGCAAAATTACCGCCAGTCGCACGCACTAACGCGTTTCAACCTTCCATGATCATCATAAGAGTACGAGCGATCGGCGGTAGTTTTGCTATGTTGTTCGACAACTGGTTAAATAGAATGGGATTGGTGTTTACTTCAAGCTCGAAAACTTGATTTAAATAAATTTTACCACCACCCGCGCAATCAATAATTCTTTAATTGTGGCTTGATTCTCGTAATTCACCTTTCTATCAAACTCTGATGCTGACCAAGGAAGGTTAAGACGCGTCAAAAATTGAGACTGACGGCAATTTAATTATGTGCGAATGGTTAAATAGAAACATCATTTGGAGAAGAAAGACGACTAGATGTAAACATGAACGAACAGGATACACTTGATTACATGAAGTGTTTACGGTGTGAAAACATTTTCCATAGCAAAGTCTATTCCGAATTGCAAACATCGACAAGGCAGTATGAAAGGCATTAAAATTTTCATCAACATAAGTAAACTAATGTTCGTTTAATTATGTATGTAAACCTTGAATTTTTGTTGGCTCATATATTTCGATAAAAAGATACGGTGCTATTCGTTCGCGATAGGAAGGAATTGCTTAAGCATAACAATACAATTGTGATTCTTACTGCAACTAAACATTTTATCTGTCATTCGATTAATGTTATACTCACCGAAAATAAACAGACGCCGTACAGCACCAACAGAATTCACGAATACCAGTCACGATGCTCAAGGTAAAGCAGTGAGTAAACGCATTATTCAATGATTATCGAGAAGAGTAATCAAGAAACATAACGAAATGCCAACTAAATAGACAAATTTAGAAATAAGTAATAATAAATATCTGTAAAAATTGAAGCATAAATTCACAAAAACCAACAATTAATAAGACCGAAACCTAGTACTTCGAATCTTAAATATATCGGCATAATAAACTATCATGTCTTATGATGAAAATTCAAGAAAGATTCGAATGAAGCTGTTAGTGCAATGGTTTTCAGACTATTGACTCGGTTCCTGTTATGCTAAACAAAGTCAGTAGTGTTCGTTCCGCCATATTATGTGTTTTACTTATTTCGATGTACGTTTTCGTGTGCCTTTAACTTCGTACCTACCATTACTTCATATTTATGAAGTTTTTTGTATATTTACAGTAATGGAACATAAGCAGAAGATTTTAAAAAATTAAAAAATTAAGTATTTACATGTTGTCAGTATAAATTAATAATTGCATTGTGTAGGCACTTCATCCAATAGACTGACTTCGGCCTTATTGGGAACTCATCACGTGCTGGCCAGAATTTGCCGTGTACAGGGCTCGAACCAGGGCACGTATGATTCGGCATCTGGAGCTCTAACCACCGAGCCAGTCTGCCGCACACTACACTTAATTTTCAGTCGTTTATTAACTAATGAAACTCGGTTGGTCTATTTTCTCTTTAAGTTAGAGCTCATATGGCATCCATTTAGACCAAAAGTTCCAACTAACCATCCACAATCTGCACGTACAGATGCATTTTAAACACGACCTTTAAGGCAGAATGAAATACTCGCGTTTCTTCATAAATGGCAAAGGTTCGAGAAAGCTACACTCACCTTGTCAGACATATTGACTGCGTTATTGATAGAGCTCCAAACATATGGAAACTTGTCAGATATGTCTAGATTTTAACTTTGAAGTAGCAGAGTTGGAGTGAGTGTTGGGTAATACTTTATATATATATATATATATACTTGATGAGTTACCAATAAGGACGAAACGGATTTTCTGAATCAATTTCCTTTTATATATTATACAATGCTGGGATTATACTGACTAATCTATGCATTAAATGAGGCAGGTGTTCATAAGAATATCGCAAAATATATTTAAATAATTGTTATCAGCGCCAGCGGAACAATTAATCATTTTAATTCATAATTGTTTAATTCAAAAATATGTCGCCAGGTAGCGTGTTGTCTGATCTATAATGATATACTTCTGGACGTTTGTCGGAACATTATGTCTATCAGTATGCCAACTAGGTTATATATAGAGGAAAATCTGAACAAGAAAATAAGTTGATTTATAAGCACAGATGAGTGAAAAATGTTGCGGGTAGCTCAGTGTTTAGAGAAACAGATTTCAAAGTGGTCGTGCATGGACTGGAGCACTGCCGCTGAGCCCTTTTGGGAATAAAGCGATGATTTCACAATAAGGAATAAACCGGCCTATTGGATGAATTAACTCTTTTACATTATACAATGCTTTGTTTATTCAGAAAAATATGTGCATATAATGGGACAGGTGCTTATATCAAGATTGCAATTTTGGTTCTAGTAGTTCGTATACCCAACCGCGCAATCCACGTTCGTTTAAATATGAAAATGTTAAGTTCCATGCCACGTCCCCATGTAGCGTGGTGTCAATTCTTTAATGAGAAATTGACGGTGGTTAGCTGGAATTTTAGGTCTAAAGGTATGTCATTTTGGCTCTACCAAATGGAAATTCTACATACCTAGCTACTTATATATCTTTCTATCTGCCTAGGTACCTGTCTACATACCTTCCTGTTTATCGTACTATTATATATATATATATATATTTATAAAGCCGTCGAACTTTGTACCTGACTTTTTCACAATAATATCTATAAAATAAATCGTAACCTCCCAGAAGAATTTCCGTCGATTTAAACGTAGAAAGTATTGTAAATCCATCAATTATAAACATATTTTTAAATAAGTTAAATGCAAATATACAATAAAGCACAAATATATTGTAACTTTTAAATATTCAAATGAAATTTATTGAAAGCAACGGTTTACGTTTTACATGGTTCTCGATACGAGAAGTTTTTATACATAATTTCCAGTTCATGCCTTATATTCCACAATTTCGTAAAAAAATATATTCAAGTAACATCGTAACTTCAACCGTATTTGGAAAAAAAACAACGATTTAATGTAAAGGCTGTAAGTAATTATCGTTGATAGAATAAGCAGGTTGATATTTTAAAAGTCATTAATCGGAATAATCATGGAAATCTGGATGAGTACACAAAGTTTCCAGTAGCGCAGTGGCAAAATCATCTACACTAGCAACGTCCACGTACAAGGCCTGAACAATTGTAGGGTTTTCTATGCCATAGCGAAATGTTTCAACAGCTGGCCGGACTAGGAGATGATAGCTTCTTTGCTCTTCTGTTCGATTACCGATTACTAGATCAGTTGGTGAGGGCACAGTATCATCATTTGTCCCGTCAAATCCAATAAAGAGCTCAGATGATGGCACGTGCTCTATTTCGTGGTGAAAATTAGGATGAAAATTCTCAATCGGTTCGAATATACCGCCAGATCTTATTCCATCCATAAATACATTGTCACGAGCGTCATTGTTGAACGCTTTTCGTACGTACATCTAAAAGATGAAAGAAAAAAAATATTCCCAAATTATAAAATGCCTTTTATATGATGAATTCGTAATTCCACAAAATATGATTAATCTGCTATTGATTGACATGAGCTCAATATCGAAACACATTAGATTGAAAATCGGGAATGGATTCAAAACTAGTACTAGTAAGCACACTTATTTATAAACATTTGGTTGAGCAAGTTTTCCTAAACTTCGGACATAACTGCACAAAGTCAATATTCTGAAGAATTTTTTTCAGGAAATGCATAACTCTGACGAATAAATTGAACCTATTAATAAATCATGTGCACAAGCAAAGCAGATGTTAGTACAAAGAAATCTATTGTTGGTCCGCAAAATCCGTTTCCTTAATTCCCAGATTAAATTCAGCTGACCAACGTTTGTATCAGGATTTCATTTAACATTTATTTGCGTAAAAATTCGACGATTTGGTGAGCAGAAAATTTAAGTTGATTACTGAGCCAGTGCCTATCTCGTTTATAAAACGCAATTTAATTTAAACCGGACCAGTTTCCTTAAAGCGACTCAATTCTCTGTATAATGACTGATTAACTGAAATCGGGCAATATTAATAATGATAATATTCGATCCACCTTTCTCCAGATCCATTGATTAAAACAGAGGTAATGTGAGAAGAGATTCTCCTACCATTTGACCAGTCCAAAAAATTCACTTGCAGAAGAAAGAAGGGTGCAAACTATTAAAAATGCATACATCCTTTTACTTGGAATTAGAGCTTTAATCTATAAATCCATTTCCTCTGAGGATCCGCTGAAGTCAAGAAAATGGAAATTTGTTTCAAAAGATATTCTGTAAATCAAATCTGAACCTGCGTAGTTGATGAACATTAACTATTTCTAATTCATAATGTGCTTTGTACCAGATTGATACTCTATATGAAATAATGGAATATCGCTGAGGAGTTAGTAATTGTAACATATGGATATATAGATAGATAGAAAACATATCGATGGATATCTAAATAGGTAGATAGATAGATTGATATGTAGACAGATATAAATATAACGATAGATGGATGAATAAGTGGTTGTATAAATATATAGATAAATAAATGGATATATATATATATATATATATATATATATATATATATATATATATATATATATATATAGGTCTGCATGTGTCAATGAATGCTTATTTATATGCATGTGTATGCATGTTTGTATGAATGTATGCATATATGTTTTTAGGCTTATATGAAAGGATTTAAATATTTATGAATTTGGGCTTGTCTGTGTGTGTAGTCTTGATAGGTTGTCTTCAAAGATCAAATTTATTTGGCACATGTGTCAGTCCCGATCCCTGAACGTATGCCTGCATCATCAGTGTAAAAGTGTTTTTTTTAATAACCATCAGAATTAGAAATATCGGGTGCTACAGGCCACGATGTTTCGATTCCGTGCTTACTTAAGGATGGTGGCGATTTATTTTAGGGAGCGTGGACTAAACGTATTTTGTACTACGTGGAATAAGGAAACCCTGCAGGAATTTTGCAATGAGCCGACCCTCATTCATATCTTCAAAAAGCAATTGTAATTTGTGTGATAACCATCGGGACACAAATAGACTCCAGTCGTATCTAGGTTATTTACTTCGATTTTCTTACGCCGTCTTGGCGCGTCGCGTGAAACATATACTGGAGAAGAGTAAGCCAGATATTCTCCAGGTCTAAATTATATGGACAATAGTTTCGTTTGTGACCAGATTGATAAACCAAAGGCAGCATGAATGGAAAGTATAATCTCATGCACATTCGTTTCGTGCAAGAATGTGGGATAATAGGACGGTACAATCTCCTATAATTTCCGTTCATGCTGCCTTTGGTGGGCTATAGCATATAGTGATATCAATCAGGTTGGTACCATGTACCGACTCGGAAACCATAGTGTTAGTACCATGAAACTTTTCGGTACAATAATGTTGGTATCGGTTACTAACACAATAGCCATAGTGTTAGTATCCTTTACAGACTCGGTATATATATATATATATTATATAGTGTGAGTTAGCATTGAAGTCGTATTGTCGTTGACTTTAGATTATGTTAGCTTCACTATTAAAGGTTTACACATTCGTCTATGAGATTGTACCGTCCTATTATTCCACATTCTTGACCAAAATATATAGTGGTTAAAAGGCGTAATACCAGCTCCAACTGATGAGTCGCCAGTTAGCATTGAAGTCGCATTGTCGAAACTTTATATAGTGTTAGCTTCACTACTACAAGTTTACACATTCGTGTAGGAGATTGTACCGCCTTATTATCCCACATTACAGTTATATACTGTTTGTTGCGAAGAACTAATATGTATGCAAGTATGTATAAGGTGTTGCGAACCTACTAACAAATTAGTTCATTTGTGACCAGAAGGATAAACCAAAAGCAGCATGAACGGAAAGTATAATCTCATGCACATTCGTTTCGCGCTTACTGGCGACTCATCAGTAGGAGCCGGTATTACACCCTTTAAACACTATATATTTGGTCGAAGAATGTTGAATAATAGGACGGTACAATCTCCTAGACGAATGTTTAAACCTGCAATAGTGATGCAATGAGGTTTGATCCTTGCTAGTCAGTTTGCCATCGTAATCGGACGATGAACATGGAAGTTCGAAACGGATCAATGCGTGCGACTGGCAGTAGTTTTGCTATCGTCTCTGACGACTGGTTATATACAATAAACAATATAGCAAAACTACCGCCAGTCGCACGCACTGATGCGTTTCGACCTTCCATGATCATCGTCCGATTACGATGGCAAACTGACTAGCGAGGATTAAACCGCATTGCATATATATATATATATATATATATACCTATCCCATTGTATTTAACCAGCCACCAGTCGACATAGCGAAGCTACCACCAATCGCAAGCACTGACAAGATTCGACGTTCCACGATCTTCATCAGAGTACGACGGAAAATGACTAGCGAGGATCAAGGAAGGTCGAAACGCGTCAGTGCGTGCGACTGGCGGTAATTTTGTTGTTGCCCGACTGCTTAAACAAAATGGGATTGGTTCTTACTTCAATTTCTCAAACTTGATTTAATGAATTCTGTGGAGAAACCTGCAAAACTTTAATATTCGTGACAGCATAGAAATTGTGCAGCCAACATTTCCAATCAAGATCAATGTATGCGAGACTATTTGAGCTTATAGCGACATATTTAATTATGCTTTCCTAATATATATGCAATGCTGTTTAATCCTCGCTAGTCAGTTTGCTATCTTACTCCGACGATGATCGTGGATAGTCGAAAAGCGTCAACGATCGCGACTGTCGGTAGTTTTGTTATATTGTCTGACGAGTAGTAAAATACAATGGGATTGGTGTTTACTTGAAGCTCGAAAACTTAATTTAAAGATTTGTTACCACCACACGCGCAATAAATTATTGTTTAATTGTTACGCTTATTAATGGAGACTATATTACCAAATTTGCATCAAGCATCAGACGACCAATTAACGACCTAATTAGAAAACCTGAAAAATTGGCACTTGAGCACTGAGATATTTATAAATAGCAATAGTCACGAAATTTTGAAGTTAAGGGTTCATATGTAGGATGTATCATGTCGCAGCTAGCTTCGTCCTTGTTAAGGCACAGTAATATAGCAAAATGTTTACATCAAATTATATATTGTACAAAGTTTTGATTATGAAAATTGAGTTCTCTTTATGGAACAAATCTCGATGAATCTGCATATTCCATGGATGCAATTCTGTTAAACCAAATTAATTTTTTTATATTTGAATTAATAACTAATAAGTCTAACGCATTGCAAATAATATTGGTAAATTATCCACACAATTGATGAAATTCTATATATAAAAGTAGGTTTATTCGACGAATAAAACCATAATTTAGTTTTACATAATATCGTATTGATTTCTTCGTGTTTAAAAATCATGAATTTATGTACAATCATTGGAATTAATTTAATTTAGCAAGTGCCAAATCATTGTTATATTTGTTTACATTTAATTAGCATTTTGTTTTCTTTGGTTAATGGAATTTTGTTTGTTTAGTAAGCTATAAAATAAAATTCTATTTGTTTATATTTCTTCAGTTTGCGGTCAACAAGAGCAAGCATTTCACTTTTTGCAATCTGGCATTAGCAAAAGACGCTTTTGGCTCTATTAGAATTACGGTAACGAATTTGGAGAGTTCAGTTTGAGAAATTGCAAGTGAGTTTTCAATTTTTGTAGTATATTTCAATTAATTTATGACAAATTCAGGTTTTGCATTTATGTTATGTAGACAAACTAAGATCATAAATTGAGGCAGAAGTAGGACACATTCTTGAAGTCAAAAGATAATTTCCGAGCATCGGGGCAATCCAATCCAATTCAGTTCAGTTAAATTCAATTCAATTCAATTCTCTTCTATTCTATTGTGAAGGGTTGTGTTCGATTTCAGTTATCTGCAGTTAGTCCCGATGTCAGAGAGCCCTCTCTATTTCGGTTCGAGTTCCATCTGGATTTGTCTTACAAAATATAATATCTTGACTTGATTTCCGAAGGAACATAAATTTTATCTTCGTACTCTTAATGTATTTCAACAAGGCTACGTTTTGTTTTCAATCTAGCGAATTTGAATAGTCAGAAACAGGCGGTTTAGTCATTCTTTTTTCGTGAGAAATCTTTTTCTAGATTCATTTGCCAGTGTGCAGTGTTGCGGAAGCATACTCTTTCCAATGGCCCACTATATAATTAAAAAACTAAAAGATCGTCTTTATGGGTATTTGTATTAATCTTGAGGAAACATAAGGCTTTAATATAGGAGTCACAGTTTTAACCTTACAGAATAGATGCTGCTTAGTACAATGCTTGCATGGTAAGCAATTATATAAGCATTAAAGTTAATATTTTGCAGTGTGTCAGCATTCAGGTTCTCAATGCCGCGTTTTGCGTACGCGGGTAATAGCTGTACACGGGCAGATACACAAAGATCCGATTTTACACAATTTCCAATTTTGTTTTGTCTTTGATCGGGTTGACTTGTTTTTACTTCAACTGGAAAGATGTGATATATGCAATTGTGTGTTAGGTGTTGTGTACCTAGTGATATATTAGATCAAATATGACCAAAATGATAAACAAATCAGCATTTGCGGAACCTATAATCTTTACTTTTGATATTTATCAAATTTAAATTCGCTTACCTTTTGATAATGAAAATGCACTGATGAAATCACATGCCCTAAGTGTTCGCCTAGTTTGAATTGAATGTTTCTTGAAATTTACTTCTCAACTTTTGGTGTTGTATACATGTGTCAATAAAATTGTTGTAAACGAAATGATACTAAGGAATCCATACATTTAGTCGGGTTATGTCACATTTTACATAATCGTATTTCGAATCTTCATGGACAGAACTTTCTAGAATTCAAGGATTGATGATAAAAAATTCGTTAATTGTCGTCCACATTAGAGGGAATATTAAATAAACCACATTGCAGTATACGCTGAAAGCCCACAGAATCTATTTATCCTTAAATAATGAACATGTTATAGACCAGTAAGCACGAAACGAAAGTGCATGAGGTTATACTTTCTGTTCATGCTGTCTTTGGTTTATCCTTCTGATCACAACTGAACTACTTTGTTACTAGGTTGACAACAACTAATACATACTTGCACTACCCAGCTAGTTTAAGGCGAAGCAAATGTCAAACGGAAGACATGCAACATGAAAAAAGTCAAAATCAAATCCAATTTTTTTTAAAACAATCATGAAAACGCTTTCATTTTGAGCTGTGTTAAATATCTACAATGTATAATTCTGAAGTTTTAAGTAATTAATGTAAATTAAAACTTTATTTGAACAAGTGCTTCTGTATGAAGTTGATCTATTTTACAATGGTTTCGAGATCACTGTCATCTAGGAAGTGGACTGTATCACAACCTGAAATAAGAAGCAATGAATATATAACATGAACACAAGGAGGGTAGCATTTCTCACTATGCGAAAATTTCAGTAAATATTATAACTGTAATAAAACTGAAAACATAATTTAATATCATTTATGCGTTCAACGAAAAGATGAATTTCATCATCATCATCACCACCATCATCACCAAGAACAACAAAAATATTATCAGCATGACAACCAGCAAAATAAAAGTCGTCAATAACAGATACCTCAGTGTCATATAACCATGTGAAAATAAAAACATAAAAACTAATATATATATAAATTAAATTTGCTTCAGAGTCCAGGAAAGTTCAATATACACTAGACTATTTGATCTGAGTGCCGCATTTATAGTTTCGTTTTCCATATATATGCAATGCTGTTTGATCCACACTAGTCAGTTTGCCGTCGTAATCGGACGATGAACATGAAATAACAGTTAAATACTGTTTGTTGCGGAGAACTAATGTATATGCAAGTATGTTTTAGGTGTTGCGAACCTAGTAACAAATTAGTTCAGTTGTGACCTAATATCCCACATTCTTCTACCAAATATACAGTGGTTAAAGGGCGTAATACCGGCTCCTACTGATGAGTCGCCAGTAAGCACGGAACGAATGTGCATGAGATTATACTTTCCGTTCATACTGCCTTTGGTTTATCCTTCTGGTCACAACTGAACTAATTTGTTACTAGGTTCGCAACACCTAATACATACTTGATTAACATGGAAGTTCGAAACGGATCAATGCGTGCGACTGGCGATAGTTTTGCTATCTTGTCTGACGATTACGATGGCAAACTGAC
>JAQBSW010010980.1:0-21925 GCA_029291075.1 Eudiplozoon nipponicum | reverse complement strand
AGTCGTCGAACAACATATTAAAACTACCGCCAGTCGCAATGCATGAACGCGTTTCGACCTTCCATGATCATCGCCAGATTAAGACGGCAAACTGACTATCGAGGATCAAACCGCATGGAATATATATGGAAATCAAATTTAGATATGCGGCTCTCACTTCTAGCAGTCTCGCATATATTGAACTTGACTGGAAATGCCGGCTACACAATTTCTATGCCGTCACGAACATTACTGTTTGCAGCTTTCGCCACATATACATATATAGGCAAAACAATTTAACAATAATTGATTGCGCGGATGGTGGTAACAATTATTTAAATCAAGTTTGCGAGCTTGAAGTAAACACCAATCCCATTGTATTTAACCAGTCGTCGAACAACATAACAAAACTACTGCCAGCCGCAACGCACTGACGCGTTTCGGCATTCCATAATCATCATCAGAGTACGACGGCAAGCTGACCATCGAGGATCAAACCGCATTGAAAATATATAGAAATCAAATTTAGATATGCGGCTTTAACACCTAGCAGACTCGCATACATTGAACTTGGCTTGAAATGCCGGCTACACAATTTCTTTGCAGTCACAAACATTAACTGTTTGCAGCTTTCGCCACATATACATATACAAGCAATACAATTTAACCATAATTGATTGCGCGTGTGATCGTAACAATTATTTTAATCAAGTTTGCGAGCTTGAAGTAAACACCAATCCCATTGTATTTAACCAGCCGTCGAACAACATAACAAAACTACCGCCAGCCGCAACGCACTGACGCGTTTCGACCTTCCATGATCATCATCAGAGTACGACGGCAAACTGACTATCGAGGATCAAACCGCATTGAATATATATGGATATCAAATTTAGATATGCGGCTCTCACCTCTAGCAGTCTCGCATACATTGAACTTGACTGGAAATGCCGGCTACACAATTTCTATGCAGTCACGAACATTAACTGTTTGCAGCTTTCGCCCATATATATATAATCAATAAAATTTAAGTAATTGGTGCGCGAGTGGATTAAAACAATTATTACATCAAAACAGGGTTGCCAGCTTGCAGTAAATACTATTCCCATTGTATTTAACCAACCGTTGAACAACAAACAATATTACCGCCAACCGCAACACTGGCGCGTTTCGACCTTCCATGATCATCCTCTGATTACGACGGCAAACAAACTATCGAGGATGAAACCACATTGAATATATATGGAAATCAAATTTAGATAAGCGGCTTTTACATCTGGTATACTCGCATACGTTGAACTTGACTTGAAATGCCGGCTAAACAATTACTATGCAGTCACGAACATTACGTGTTTGCAGCTTTCGCCACATATGCATATATAGACAATACAATTTAACAATAATTGTTTGCGCGGATGATGGTAACAATTCTTAAAATCAAGCTTGTGAGCTTGAAGTAAACACCAATCCCATTGTATTTAACCAGTCGTCGAACAACATAACAAAACTGCCGCCAGCCGCAACGCACTGACGCTTTTCGAACTTCCATGATCATCATCAGGGTACGACGGCAAACTGACTATCGAGGATCAAACAGCATTGAATATATATGGAAATCAAATGTAGATATGCGGCTCTCACCTCTAGCAGTCTCGTGTAAATTGAACTTGAATGGAAATGCAGGCTACAAAATTTCTATGCAGTCACGAACATTAACTGCTTGCAGCTTTCGCCACATATACATATATAAGAAATACACTTTAACAATAATTGATTGCGCGGATGGTGGTAACAATTATTTAAATCAAGTTTGCGAGCTTGAAGTAAACACCAATGCCTTTGTATTTAACCAGTCGTCGAACAACATAAAAAACTACCGCCAGTCGCAGCGCACTGACGCGTTTTGAACTTCAATGATCATCATCAGAGTAAGACGGCAAACTGACTATCGAGGATCAAACCGCATTGAATATATATGGAAATCAAATTTAGATATGCGGCTCTCACCTCTAGCAGTCTCGCATACATTAAACTTGACTGGAAATGTCGGCTGCACAATTTCTATGCAGTCACGAACATTAACAGTTTGCAGCTTTCGCCACATATACATATATAGGCAATACAATTTAAACAATAATTGATTGCGCGGGTGGTGGTAACAATTATTAAATCAAGTTTGCGTGCTTGAAGTAAACACCAATCCCATTGTATTTAACCAGTCATCGAACAACATAACGAAACTACCGCCAGCTGCAACGCACTGACGCGTTTCGACCTTCCATGATCATCATCAGAGTACGACGGCAAACTGACTATTGAGGATCAAACCGCATTGAATATATATGGAAATCAAATTTAGATATGCGGCTCTCACCTCTAGCAGTCTCGCATACATTGAACTTGACTGGAAATGTCGGCTGCACAATTTCTATGCAGTCACGAACATTAAATGCTTGCAGCTTTCGCCACATATACATATATAGGCAATACAATTTTACAATAATTGATTGCGCGGGTGGTGGTACCAATTCTTTAAATCAGGTTTGCGAGCTTGAAGTAAACACCAATCCCATTGTATTTAACCAGTCATCGAACAACATAACAAAACTACCACCAGCCGCAACGCACTGACGCGTTTCGACCTTCCTTGATCATCATCAGAGTACGACGGCAAACTGACTATCGAGGATCAAACCGCATTGAATATATATGGAAATCAAATTTATATATGCAGCTTCCACCTCTAGCAGTCTTGCATACATTGAACTTGACTGGAAATGTCGGCTGCACAATTTCTATGCAGTTACGAACATTAACTTTTTGCGGCTTTCGCCACATATACATATATAGGCAATACAATTTAAACAATAATTGATTGCGCGGGTGGTGGTAACAATTCTTTAAATCAAGTTTGCGTGCTTGAAGTAAACACCAATCCCATTGTATTTAACCAGTTGTCGAACAACATAACAAAACTACCGCCAGCTGCAACGCACTGACGCGTTTCGACCTTCCATGTTCATCATCAGAGTACGACGGCAAACTGACTATCGAGGATCAAACCTCATTGAATATATATGGAAATCAAATTTAGCTATGCGGCTCTCTGGCCTTGATCGATATCGGTTAACATATGCCGCGGTAAGCATGGCATCATTGAATTTAATATATAACAGTTAAATACTGTTTGTTGCATAGAACTAATATAGATGTTAGTATGCATTAGTTGTTGTAAACCTAATAACTAATTCTTTCAGTTGTGACCAGTCGTGATAACTGATAACGATAAAGACCATAGCGTATTGATTTACTGGAGTAACTAGAGTTCAGATATAGTTATAATTCTCAATTTCTTGAACTATAACATTTAATGATATCCATCATGTTGGTACCATGGAACAACTTGACAACCATAGTATTAGAACCATGCATCTTTCGTTACTATTATGTTGGTAATGGTTAATGACACAATAGTCAAAATGTTAATATCCTTTACAGACTCGGTATATATATCATATAGAGTGAATTAGCGTGGATGTCGCATCTACGAGACTTTAAATTATGGTAATTTCACTTTCATAGGTATACACGTTCCTCTAGGAGTCTGCGCCATCCTATTATTCAACTTTTTTTAACCAAATATATAATGGTTAAAGGGCGTAATACCGTCTCCTACTAATGAGTCGACAGTAAGCACGAAACGAATATGCATAATATTATAATTTCCGTTCATTATTTCTTTGGTTTATCCTTCTGGTCATAACTGACTAATTTGTAACTATGCTCTCAACTCTTAATACATACTTGCATATATAATAGTTATCCGCAACAAACAGTATTTAACTGTCATTTATTATATTCAATGATGTCATGCTTACTGCGAAATGTGATAACTGATATCGATCAAGGCCTGAGTGAATGGATTTAGTGGAGTAACAGGTATTTAGTAATAATTGAAATTTTCAATTTCGTGAACTTTAGCATAACATGATATCCATCATATTGGTACCATGTTAGGACTCTGTAATCATAGTGTTAGTACCATGTACCTTTCGGTAATATAATGTTAGTATCGATTAATGACAAAATAACCCTAATGTTAGTATATATTGCAGACTCGGCATATATAATATATGTAGTAAGTTAGCGTGGAAGTCGCATTTTTGAGAATTTATATGATGTTAGCTTCAATAGTATAGGTATACTCATTCGTCTAGGGGATTGTTCCGGCCCTTATCCCACTTTTATACTCAAATATATAATGGTTAGAGTGGTGTAATACCGTGTCCTACTGATGAGTCGCCAGTAAGCAAGAAAAGAATGTGCATGAGATTATACTTACCTTTTATCCTTCTGGTCACAAGTGAACTAATTTGTTAGTAGGTTCGCAAAATCTACCAATATTCGTAGGTTCTCTCCAATTCTTTACAGGATTTAGAAAAGTAGACGTTGGATATTTCAATTATTTGACCGTATTTCGCCAGGAAATCTGAAACTGAATTGCAATATAGTACGTCCACGACAACAATGATCCAGGAACCTAAATTAAATAGACCTTGTAATACACGGATTTTTTTGAAAAACCATATAGTTTGTTTGTCTGGTTGTTGTTGTCCATTTACTGCGCACCAATTTTGCATGTAATTGGGAAATTTAATCATTACCAAATATTGCAGCACCTTAATCAAACATAAATGCGAGAGGGAGAATGGACCCTTAAAACACATTAAAAAGCTCGTTTGCTCCGTAAAAATAAATATTCACATATGGGGCACCGTAGTAGTTTACGCGTGGTAAAATTTTGACACTACTAAATATTTTTATTTTTTCAAGAAAAGTTATTCAGAATTTAACCAGCAATGGCAAAAATATTGATTTGATGCATTCGTAATTTAACTTGCGTATGTAACACGAAAATAGTGGGCTAACAAAGGTGAAATATACATTTAGCATTCAGATCGGATAAAAAAATTATAATTAATTTTCCAAAAATATCATCATGCCAGTTTTTTTTAATTTTCACATTTGGATAATGCACAATAACATATACTAGGCGTACATTTTGAATCTATGGTTTTCTTGTACTGATCTTTTGTTATCGGCTATGTAAATTGATGCAATTTACAGAAAGACATTGAAAGAGATGATAAATTAAGAATTAATTTTACGTAACTTCAAATTAATTAACGTAACTTCACAGCGCGCTGTTTGATATGGCTCCGATTTTGTCGCATAAAGATATTGAGAAAATCGTTAAAGACCTTCAGAACTCTATGAAGGTACTCAAGGAAGAAAACAACCTTATTAAAAATAGAATGTCCAGATTGGAACCCGACGTTAACGTGTATGATGCGAAATTAGAACTAGCTGAGAAAGCAAATGAAACTTTAAGCGCCAAATTGTAGAATTGACTGAGGCCCTACATGCGAAGTTAGATATATAACAGATAGATGTTCAGCCGTTGGGTGAGTTGGCTGACATAACTGTACAAGACAATAAAAAATAAAACATCAGGAGAAGAAATACACAATATATTAGCGAATGACGTCTCAGCGCGGAATAGTAAACAAGGTCAGTTAAATTTATTTAATCTTAACGAAAATATCAACGTAAAAGACGTTGAGAATTAAAATGTTTTGATCAAGGACGCGACGCATGCTGACATTGCTAAACGTTATAGGGTGGGGAAACGGTCCGACCCTCCAAGAACTGAGGTTGTAAAATAATCAAAGAGGCCAACGAATATGCAGAACGAAGCCATCAATAAAAAGAAAGGTGAGAACCCGAATTTTCAAAGAATATTTATTGGGCGTGACAAAATATTTCTGCAACGAAAGTTGGAAAAAGAAAAAATGCTAACGAACAATCAGGAGCGGAAATTGTCTACTTCAGATCACGCTATTATAAGGAATTCACCAAGAGAGGATACTATATCAAAAAAACGATTAATCGTTACTCAATGTTGTTTAAAGCGGGGGGAGGAGAAGTATAGCATCAAAACCCGGCAAAAGAACAATAAGGAAACCAACAAAGTTGAACCAGAAAAAGTCGATAGCCGTTTAGATAAGTCGTATACTATATATATTTTATTTTATGCCAAATTTGGAAGTGTTAAGATAAAATCTTTTTGCTGTGTAATTTTATAATAAGTAGGGATTTTGATCTTATAAAATTATCGGAAACTTGGCTCAACAAGTAAAATGCAAACCACGAATTTCATATTCCCCACTATTCTTTATTTATAAGAGACAGATCGCTGGATAAAAGAGGTGGAGGAGTACTAATTTATATAAAATCTGTATTAAATGCAAAAATTATACATACTAGTGAATATAAAGCTGTCATTGATTTTTTTAATCTATACATATCGATAATCGGATCTTAACCAAGTTTAACAGTCCGCCGTACGCTAGTTTATATGATGAATAAACATTTGCCAATTCTTTTCAATCTATTTTGGAATGTCATCACTATAATGTGGTGGTAGGTTATTTAAATAAGTTACATGGTTGCGAAATAATCAATTTTTTTCTAATCCTGATCTCCAGCAGATTATAAAGGAATCAACTAGAGTCTCCGAATGCTCAGATTATGTATATCTAGCAGTTGAAACGCTGAAATCACAAACAAATTATTTTACAATGGGACATCTTAAGTAGCAAAACACAGAAACTTATATATAAAAATGCACAAGAGCAATGTTCCAGAATCAACTGGAATCTTTTTAGAGAGCTAAGTATACTGAGTGATTATGAAAGTTTTTTTATATCATGAGCACTGACGAATTTGTTTCTTCTGTTTCAACTTTATTATCTGATATATTTCAGGCATCTACGTTTACGGATATTATATCGAAGCAAATCAACAGGAAATTATATATACTAAGAATTAAACGAGATAATATAATAAAGTGTAGTCATTTCAATAGTATTAAAAAATAGGTTAAATTTGATTGATAAAGAAATTAAGTCATCACTTCTGATAATCCGTCAAAGATCAGAAATAATTATTCTGGCCAAACTGAAGAGTAATCCTAGACCATGATACAAACTACTCACAGACTACGTTAAATATAAGGAAAAATTAAAGCTTATATTACCTGTAAATACAACTAAGTATAAATTTCTCTGTGAATTGAACGACGTATTTGGCAATTTGATATGTAATCCCCAGAATGAAAGCAATTTTATGGATCTAATTGATCCTTGGGGATACCAGGAACCAGGACTTCTTATTCACTGTGATGCATTGATAAAATAAATGTAAAAAATTAGACCACCTTGGTATATTAATTGATAATCCACTTCAATTACCTTTAAATTTTATGAATGTGCTATGCCATTTTACAAATAGAGTTTTGAAGAATAGGAAATAATAGTCGCTTTACTAACGATAGTAGCTAAACCGTTGCCAAAAGCAAGTAAGTCAACGTGCGCTATTGATTATAGTCTATTATCCCTTCGTTGTTGAAGATAATAGAACGATTGATTCTTCATCATTTAGAACGTATGTTGCTGGCTGATTTTGAAATATGTCAACATGGCTTTACGGAAGATAGGTCGACAACTACTAATATTCATTCTATGTGGAAACATGTAATTACATTCGATGAGAATAAGTTAGATGCAATAATTGTATATATAGATATCTCAAAAGCTTTTGACTCTATTTCTTTAGATGCTATTTTAAAAGCGGTTAATTTATTCAATATTGGTCCGAATATTTTTGTTTGAATTCACGGCACGCGGTTTGAAATGGCTCCGATTTTGTCGCATACCGATCTTGAGAAAATCTTTTCGGACCTTCAGAACTCTGTGAAGGCGCTGAAGGATGAGAATAATCGTATTAAGAATAGAATGTCAAAACTGGAAACAAACGCTGATGCGTATAAGGCAAAATTGGAATTAGCGGAAAAGAAAAATGAATCTTTAAGCGCGCAAATTGTTGAATTGACTGAAGTGTTGCATACGAAATTAGATAAATTAAAGACTGATGTTCAGCCATTGGTTGAGTTGGCTGAAATAACAGTGGAAAATGACACACCAATCAAGAATAAAATATGAGGCGAAGAAATAATAAACATATTAGCGAATGAAGTATCAGCGCTGATTAGCAAACAAGAACAGCTAATTTTATTTAATCTTGATTAAAATGCTGATGTGAAAGATGTCGAGAAATTAAACGTCCTGATCAAGGATGAGACGCATGCTGACATTGCTAAATGTTTTAGAGTTGGAAAAAGATCCGATCGTCCAAGACCGGTGGTTATAAAGTTATCAAAGAGGCCAACAAATATGCAGATCGAGGCCATCAATAAAAGGAAAGGTGAGAATCCGAGTTTTCATAGCATATTTATTGGACGTGACAAAACATTTCTCCAACGAAAGTTGGCAAAAGCAAAAAAGCCATCTACTTCTGACCACGATATTATAAGGAATTTATCAAGAGAAGATACAAAAACAAAAAACGATGTATCGTTACTAAATGTTGTGGACAGCGGGGGGAGAGGAAGCATGGCCTCGAAGCCCGGGAAACGAATAGTAAAGAAGCCAACAAGGTTGAATCAGTAAAAGTCGATACTTGTTTAGATAAGTCGCTTTCTACATTTACTTTATTTTATGCTAACTTTCGAAGTGTTAAGAATAAGAACTTTTTACTGTGTCATTTTATAATAAGTAACGATTTCGATTTTATAATATTATCTGAAACCTGGCTTAACAAGGATATTAAAAACCATGTATTTGATATTCCTCACTATTCTTTATTCAGAAAGGACAGATCGCTGGATAAAAGATGTGGAGGAGTACTCATTTATAGTAAATCTGTATTTAAGGCGAAAATTTTACATACTAGTGATGATAATGCTATCATTGATTTCTTATCTATACAATTTGATAATCTGATCTTAACAGCGGTTTACAGACCGCCATATGCTACTTTATTTGATGATCAAACATTTACCAATTCTTTTCAATCTATCTTTGACTGCCATGGCAATAATGTAGTGGTAGGTGACTTTAATAAGTTACAGGACTGTGAAATAACCAATTTTTTTTCTAACCATGATCTCAAGCAGATTATAAATGAATCAACTAGAGGTTCGCAATGCTTAGATCATGTATACTTAGAAACTGAAATGGTGAAATCGCACAGTTATGATGTTGTCAATTATTTCAAAGAATTGGATCACAAACAAATTATTTTACAATGGAACATCTTGAGTGGCATAACACAGAAACTAAGTTTTGAAAATGCACACGTGCACTGTTCCAGAATCAACTGGAATTTTTTTAGAGAACTAAGTATACTGATTGATTATGAGAGTTTTTATTTCTTGAATACTGATGAATTTGTTTCTTCTGTTTCATCGTTATTATCTATTTTATTTCAGACATCTACGTTTACGGACATTATACCGAAACGAATTAATAGGAAATTGTGTAAACTAAGAATTAAACGAGATAGTATAATAAAGTGTAGTCTTATTAATAGTATTAAACAAATGAGGTTAGATTCCATTGATAACGAAATTAATTCATCACTGCTAATAATTCGTCAAAAATCAGAACGAATTATTTTGACCAAAATGAAGAGTAATCCTAGATTAGGTTTCAAACTCCTCACAGATTACAGTAAATACAAGGACAAGTTAAAGCTTATACTACCTGTGGATAAAACTGAGTATGGATTTCTCTGTGAATTGGAGGAAATATTTGGCAATTTGATATGCAATCCACAGAATGAAAGAAATCTTATAGAATTATCTGACCCTTACGGAGACCAGGAACCAGGACTTGTTATTGACAGTGCTGAATTGATAAATTTGATGTTAAAAATCAAATCAAAAAACAAAAAGATCACTTTAATATTTCGATTGATAATCTGCTTCAATTACCCTTAACGTTTATAAATGTGCTCTGCAACTTTATAAATAGCATTTTGAAGAATGGGAAATTACTAATCGATATACTAACGATAATAGCTAAGCTGTTGCCAAAAGCAAGTAAGTCAACGTGCGCCAGTGATTATAGATTAATCTCTAATATCCCTTCGTTTTTGAAGATAATAGAACGATTGATACTAGATCATTTAGAACGTATGTTACCGGCTGATTTTGACCTATGTCAGCATGGCTTTACGAAAGGTAGATCGACAACTACTAATATGCTTTCCATGTGGAAACATGTAATCACATTAGACGAGAATATGTTAGATGCATTAATTGTATTTATAGATATCTCAAAAGCTTTTGACTCTATATATTTTGATGCTATTTTAAATGCGATTAGTTTGTTGAATATTGATCCGAATATTTTTAGATTACTTAAATACTATCTATATAATCGACGAATGAGTATTCAAGTAAACGATTTGATATCAAAATCGAAAAGAGTAACGAGTGGAGTTCCACAGGGATCAAGCTTGGGGCCAAATTTATTTAAAATTGTATTTGCAAATTTGGAAACTAAGATCCTTAACGGTCGAGTTTGCAAATTCGCTGATGATTTAAAAATAATCTTCCCAATTGATCCAAAGAATGTAGAATTCTCCAAAAATAATGTGACATTAGATTTGTATGATTTGAGTAAATATTTGATTACACTAGGGCTGAGAATAAACAATAAAAAGACGAAAGCTTTAAAAATAGGGAACAGAACAAACTTTCATTATGTTTATTTTCATGATGCTGTGATTAATGATGTGTTTGAGATTAAACTTATGCAAGAAATTAAGGATTTAGGCATAACTATTCAGTGTACAGCTTCTGCTGAGAGACATATTGAAAGTATAGTAGGCAGTGCCAAGAAAAGATGGGCACTAATAAATCGAAATATCTATCAAATGATATAAAACTTCAAATGTATATAATATGGATTAGATCGGTACTAGAATATGCTGTCGCTACCTGGAATCCATTAAAAAAGGGTTTGTCTAATAAGATAGAAGCTGTACAAAGAAAAGTTGTGAAACATATTAGTCCTATTTCTTGCACTATATACGCCTCTAGATTACAGTCTGTGTCATTGCAATCTCTGTGGTTTCGGAGGATGTGTTAGTGTATAAAATTTTTCCATTTGAACCAGTGGACTGGTGCCTATATGACTCCGATATGAAAGAGTCATGAAGTTGGAACTAGATCTGGACATTTGGCAATATCTCCTCCTTTGGTGGGGAATGTAGCGAGCAAGTTATTCTCTTTCTCGAAAATCTACAAAATTTATAACCAATTGCCGAAGGGGCTTAGAGAAATGCCTCCATCTAAAATGTCTTTTAAAATTTTATCTACTGAACTTGAAAAAGTCTGCAATCCTGCTGATATTTTTATTTTTTTGATTATGATAATACTTTCTCATGGTTGAATAAAAGACAAGGATAATTGTTATCGGAAACAGATTTTCTTGAGATTTTTATTTCCAAGTTTTGTATTATTATAATTGAAATGTTATGCACTATATCTTCATGTTAGTTAACATTACATACAATCAATTGCTAGTCATGGTTCTCAATTTTTGCATAATGTTACACTCGAATTATACCTTAATTGTTTCTAATTTGATGATGTATATATTATTCTTTTCAGTCGAACTTTCTGATATTGTTATATTGTATAGTACAACTAGTGAGATATACTTATCTACATGAGATTAATTGCACAATTATTGTGATGTGATATTTAAAAAAATATATATTGTACATTTTTCAATTTTATTATTTAATGGAATATGTGTGGTTTGAATCCAAATAAAGATATTCTATTCTATTCTATTCTATTCTATTCTAATACCTCATTGAATCATTGGCCTAGCAACCTTTGAACTCATGATACATTCATAATATTAGTTCACCGTGTAATTTAAATTGGCGCGTTTATTAATCCTGGCAATCTACTGAGGATATATATTGAGATACGTTTACAACCTTCCAATTATACCTGACGGCCAGGTACTCGTGAATGTCTAGGAATGTCAGTGTTTTGATGTAGCTATTTTGATTTTCCAATAAACTCCTCTAAGTTAAATACAAATTCATTACCAGATTTGTGTTCGTGATACTAGTTTATTTTTCATTTTTTATTGCAATAATCATTATGGTGTAGGGGTATTTTGCGGAGTTGCTTTCTAGTTCGTGATTTTTTACCCCTACTACATATCAGTGGTAGCCATTATTACTACCCGTGCACCCAATCAGTCTCTGATCCCTTTCGGATGGTTGATATGAGAAGACTGAAGAAAGGTTTCATAGATATATTCCACAAAATGTAGCATATATAAATATAATTCACTGTTAATCCGAATTGAATGAGTTGGTTGGCAATAATACAGATTTTAATGCAAAAGTATGTTTTAAATACCTTTCACAATTAAACTAAATTGTCCGTCTTCTAGACGGCAAAAATAAAAGTGATTTATGTCTATAAAGTGAAATATTTAGCACAAATGTCTGGAATGTAATGAGTAGTCAAACGATTAAAGATACATGATAATATGAGCCTAGTAAAATTATTTATGTTCATATTATAAAATGTTTTGTGTAAACCGTTTAAAGATTTAAATGACAAACAACTCACAAATGTTTAACTCCTTGTTTTTTATAGTAAACAATCAATCATTTTCATAGTAACGAATAATCAGATTTAATGAGATAAATTCACTGACACAATAGTCCACCGCTTGATCCTCTCGGATCGCGCGCGGTTCTGTCTATTTTATAAAAACACTATTAATTACAAATAAAATTGCAGTTCAAGAAATATCGATTGAAACTGCTTGAGACTATAAGAGATTGTTCCTAAAATCACAGCTAAGAGAAATATTGTTTAAGGACAGAGTTAGAATATTTGACCTTAAAGAGAGCAGCGTTTGTAAAAATTGACCTTCGTTGGGTTGTAAGACGGAGCCGCGTGTTACAATAGAATATTTTTCTTTGGATTCAAACCACAAATATTCTATCAAATATATAACAATATCAGAAAATGTAAAACAGATAAAAGACATCACATCGCATAAATATGCAAATAAATCACATATAAATAATTAAGACACGATAATTTCGTTATAATTTTAAACAACACGTGAATATCCAGCAGTAATATCATTACCTATATTAAATAAAGTTTTGCTAAAATTAATTTAATATAGACACAACCAGTCTTTATGAGAATTGCTTTTATACAATAGTTAATTATACGTATATAATATTAGATTTATCATTAAGGCTATCTGATTCGAAAATTTGAAGGATCGAGATACACTTCGAAATTATTATTATACATAAATGAGAACCGTGGCTAAAAATTGTTTATTTATAATGCGTAGTAAAAAATCATATTTTGATACAATGGATAACAGCATTTTGTGTCAGGATGCCGAGCAGATGTCTGAAAGTGCTGGGAAAGTTAACCTAAAGGAAAGTGGCTAAAAAGTAAAATTTAATTTTTATAAGTATGGTGAACATTCTACAAATATTGAAAATACAAATCCGGCATAACCAAAGCACTCCTCTGGTAGTGTAGAGGCTCCATACCTATTAGTGTCTGAGAACCCCATAGATGCCAGATCGTGATCAGTCTTTAATTGTATAATAGAATCTGACAAGCTTTTGCTTTCATTCATATCTGTTAAATTTATATCTGGTCTAGAGGAAGATAAATCCTCCGCAAAATGTAAAATAACATTAACTGATTTATTTAAACCACAATGGCTGATTGTAACGAATTTTATTTAAAAAGATTTTTTCTTTTTATTTTCCAGAACATTCTTTGTTTAAATACTTGACTTTGAATTGTGCGCCATTTTCAGTTTTTCGAGTGTCTCGAATCTCGACTGGTAATATCATTTTCTGGTCTGCTGCAATTTTAACATTTTTTCTCTAGTAACACGAATACTTATTATCAATATATTCCTAATATAATTGCCTTTTATTCTGTTATTGAAGCACACGTAGAAGGGAAGTTCTGGAACAGGTAATTCGATTATTCTGTTGTTCGCGTATATCTCCTTCCAGATTATATGTCCGGGAATTCAAGCTGGACAACTTTTGCATTCCAATTGCCTAACATTAAGTGTCGATTTAATTATTAAACTAACCAGATGGGGAGACCAATATTAAATTTGAGGACAAAAGTAGGTTAGTGCAGGACATTGCGGACTTGAACCTAGGAGATGCGAATGGTAATATAAGCCTATCAGACTCTACTGTGAATTTTAGGACTTCAAGCGATCTGGCATCTATGGGGCTTTCAGACTCGAATAGGTTAGGTGCCTCAACAAAATTTGGCGACCGCGCCAGTCCAAGAATTTTAAGTCTACCGCAGTACAAATCAGAAAAACATTCAAGTTGGGTAGGAGATGCCCAAATGATATTTAGTGCTTATAATATCGTAAACCCTATGGAGAAATTTGTTGCAGCATGGATGGCATTGCCTGAAAATTTCCGAAATGCTTTGGAAAATTTCAGAGACAGAACTGTGGAAGAAAAGCCGTACAATGCATTTGAGTTATTAATGGCTGAAATTCAACAGAGATATCAGTCTGGAAGATCAGCGCAAATGTGCAAATTATAACGCTTAGAAAAAATGGGGCGTCAATTACCATCCGAAAATTATGAACGTCTTTGCACAAAAGCTTCCAGGTTGAATATATCTAGATATGTAGTCAACTCCATTTTTACAGCTGAGCTACCAATTAGGCTTAGAACAACATTGGAAGTATTTGACACAATGAGCATAGATTGGCCAACAAAACTCAGAGGGTTAGACGGCGTGTATAAACAGCAAGAACCAAAAGTACATGCTGTAATAGCAGATTCTGTAACGATGCAGCCAGTCAGGGCAGATACCGAAAACAACCTGACTATACAAGAAACCTTGCGTTTCTTATGTAGAGAAGTTTCTAGCTTGCGTAGTGATATTGCACAACTTCAGAGTCAGGATAAGTATAATAGACGTCGAAGGAGTCACTCGCGTCAACGCTTCGAAGGGCCACGCGGATGGTGTAAGGCACATTGCGAATACGAACGCAGTGCCAAGTGCCAAGGCAAGAATTGTATTTACCCGCGATTAGGTGGACCCAAATGGAAAGGAAGCACAAAACCGGTTGAGAGAAATCTATCACCGGGAAAAGGACAAAACCCCCGCTAGTAGGAGCCGTAGGGGGGGGGTTCCATTGCAAAGGCTCCCAGATATGCCTTTAAAAGGCATACTCAAAGCGAAAGATGCGACTAGAGCAAATAGCACCGATATAGAAGGCAAGAGAGTCCGATTCTCACTAAGCGGAGATCTGGAAAACATTACCGGATGGTCCAGCAACAAGTTCATTATTAAGGATGAATTATCTGGATTAGATTTTCTTATCGATACGGGTGCTGATGTAAGCATAGTTAGGTCAGACGTGGTGGAAGCAGATTGCTCCACATTTGATTATCAACTATGGGCCGCTAACGGTAGTCCGATAGGAGTAAAAGGGATGAAAGAAATGTCGGTAACGTTAGGCCAGAAATCTTCCTTTAGATGGAATTTTCTAGTAGCCGATGTCAAGGACCATATCATTGGCATGGATTTCTTGACACATTTCAAGCTGACATTAGACCCAAGGCTAGGACTATCGCAGAAGGCGTAGGGATATCAACACCTACTGAGTCTAACACATCGGCAGTTAGAACAGTTATTTTACCTCGTCCAACGGTCGCACATGACTTTGCCGATATAATCGAGAAGCACCTAGCAGTGTTTCAGCCTTTCAGTGCCAAAAGGATAGGTTTGAAGACAGGAGTAGAACACCAGATAGAATTGGTGGCTCCGTTGCCTTGTTCACCAAAGGCTCAACCATTGGCACAACACAAGCAACAAATTGCTTTGTCAGAATTTCACCAATTGCGCGAAGAGGGGATTTGTAGAAGGTCAAATTCCAATTTTGCTTCCCCAATAGTGGTAGTTCCCAAACCTGAACCGGGTCAATGGAAGGTTTGTGGGAATTATCGTCTATTAAACTCAGTGACGAAGGGTGATTCTTATCTTCTCCCTAACCAGACTACTTTGCCTCGAGATATAATGGGATATGAGGTTTATTCAACTTTAGATCTCCAGAAAGCGTACTATCAGGTACCAATGGAGAAAGTTCGATACCAGTCACCGCAGTCAGATTTCCAGGAGGGGGATCGCATGAATTTCTTCGAATGCCTTTTGGTTTGAAAAATACCAGTCAGACATTCCAGCGTTTGGCTGAAGAAATCCTTCAGAATTGTCCATTTGCTAGGGTATATATAGACGACATAATAATTTTTAGTCGCTCACGAGACGAACATCGTACGCATTTGGAAACGGTTTTGACCAGGCTGGAACAATATGGATTAGTGGTCAAACCTAATAAGAGTAATATTGGTTGCTCTTCAGTTAAATACCTTTGTCATATACTTTCCAAAGACGGAATTAAACCTTTGGAAGATAAGGTCCAAGCTATAAAAGACGTAACGGAACCCCGAACCGTACGCCAGTTGCAAAGTTTCTTTGGCATGATCAGCTATTATCGTCGATTCATTACAGGTCTAGCCGGAATTCTTGGATCGTTAATACGCCATCTCACTCGTGAAAAGAGCACGATCAAGAAGTCTTGGCCTATAAACTTGAGTCCAGAAGACCGAGAAAATTTCCAAAAGGCCAAGGAAATGTTGAGTGACGTAACCACATTAGCACCTGTAGGTTGGGAAAAACCTTTTGAGCTAATCACAAATGCCTCAGATGTTGCATTAAGGGCAGTGCCACAACAAAGAGATCAGGATGTAGTAAGACAGATTGGGTTTTATAGCCGTAAGCTTAATGGTTGAGAAAAACGTTATGATACGTTTGGCAAAGAGCTTCTAGCAGTATATGCCGCAGTGCTACACTTCGAGCATTACTTAAACGGACATAAGTTTAAGTTATTGACCGATCATAAGCGATTGATCAGCATACTTGATAAAACAGCTAGGCTTAATTACTCTTGTAGAGTAAATTCCCAAATAACACGGTTAGCAGAATTCAATTTCACAGTGTCTCACATTGCTTGTAAAGAGAATGTGGTAGCAGATGCACTTAGCAAACCAAATAAAGCTGATGTCGAGCTGATATTTCAGGGTCCTTTGAAAAGTTTAGATGATTCAATGCATGATTTCTGTAGTCAAATCGAGGAAGCGCAAGGATCGGATCCCTTTACATTAGTATTGTCCAAAAGACCACGCTATGTTCGTAAGCTCATAAGTGGCAAGTGGTTGTTATGCAAAACATCTAGAAGTCAATCACGACCATAAGTGCCGTTGGAGTTACGGGCCAAGATTATCCAAGTGTTATATGACATGGGGCATCCATCCATTAAAGCCACCATCCGATTGATCAACGACAGATACGTATGGCCGCACATGTCTTAAGACATACGGGTATGGGTAAGAGCCTGTACCAAGTGTCAAACGTGTAAGGTGTGGAGACATACCAGAACCGAGATAAAGAATATTGGGATACCAATTGGACGTTTCAGACACATACACATAGACATTTTTGAGATGCCTGAAGCAAATGGAAACAAATACTTGCTGACCATGGTATTTATATTTAATCGTCAAATCAAAGTGGCGATTTTAAAAGACATGACAGCGCAAGAAGTCTTGTTCGCGTTTCTACATAATTGGATATCGCGTTATGGTGTTCCGGAAAAGGTCACTAGTGATCGCGGTAGTCAATTTATGTAAGAGCTTTTCGTAAGATCCCTCAACATCATGGGAACCACTGTAATTCATACTAGCGCGTATAACCCACGAGCGAATGGGATGGTAGAAAGGCTACATCGTGAATTAAAATCTGCATTAAGGTGTACTAGTGGAACAAGCTGGATACACGATCTTCCTATAGTACTACTCGCCATGCGCAACAGATATAGGGCACAATTAGGTACTTCTTTAGCAGAACTGGTTTATGGAGAACCATTAAGGTTGCCTGGAGATTTTCTTATAGAAACTCCAAGTAGTCTTGATTGGGCTTCTAGTTATGTAGATTGGTTCGTAGGATCACTTAGAAATAAGATGTGTCGTTTAGCTCCGACCAAGACCAGAAAAGCTAAAACCAAATGCTATGTGTCCTCTGATCTAAGATCGGCTTCGCATGTGTATATAACTAATGAGAATAGGAAGAACTGCCTAACACCATTTTACAAAGGACCATACAAGGTCAAGAGGATGACTGACAAGAATGTCATCATAGAAATAAATGGCATTGAGGATTGTGTTACGTTGGATCGCTGTATTCCCCAGTTTATCTGGATTGACGGTGTGACCGAATTAACAGATGCGTTGAATGACCGTTCCATGGGCGAATCTGATGTGTGCAATCCCACCATGCAGGCACATAATGAAATGCAGAACTCAGAAGAACTGTTGTCTAACATAGTCAAAATCTTATTCTACTGAATCACAGCATGAAAACTATTTGTCGACACCAGATGATATGGAAGAACCAGTGAATGTTGTACCGGGCGAGATGACGACGTCAGGTGCGCCAGGATGCACAAAACGATCTGGACGAGTGCACCGCCAGCCGAGGAATCGATGATTACATCTACTATTAGTGGTTCCTCTCTTTTTTGAGAAGGTGGTGTGTGTAGAGGATGTTGAATCCTCCGCCTTATGTAAAATGACCTTGAATGATAAATTTAAACCACCATAGCTGATTGTAACGAATTTTATTTAAAAAGAATTTTTTCTTTTTATTTTCCAGAACATTCTTTGTTTAAAGACTTGATTTTTAAAATTGTGCGCTATTTTCAGTTTTTGAGTATCTCGCCTCAAACCTGGTGTTGAATTTTCGTCTGCTGCATTTTAACATTTCTTTCCATAATAAACGATTACAACATTATACAATAAACATCTTCCAATCCTTGCCTTGTGTTCTGATATAATATAGCACTGAGGAGGAGCCTTGGAACAGGTATAATTGTTTTATTTGTGGGCCACGTACACATCAAATCAGATTATTGCTGTCCGACTCTCACCTTCCGATTGCCATTGTAAGTGTCAATTTAATTATTAAAACTTTTGATCATGAGTACCGATATTAAGTATGAGGACACATGCAAAAATTTGAATCATTAGAAAAATTAAAACAACTTCAAATTTAATCTAATCAAAAAATAGCCTTGAATTCAAAATTTACTTATGGCGCTCTAATACACCGTCTGGGGCTTGCTTAAATAAATAACTAACTGATATATCAAAGACAATACCCATTTTAACACATTATATTTCCGACCATTTTCTTATTGCATATGAGTTTTTATTTATTCACTTGCTATTTACGTAAGTTTATTTTCTCTGCGAGAGTTCAATTAAATTTCAATAATTGTTTCCGATGCCACATCGTAAAATATTTAATTTTACACTGAAGGCTGGACATTCGTGCAGAAATCGTAATATAAAAAAGTATACGAACTAATTTATAAAAAAACTGATGAAAATATTACTGATATTTCAATTTATTCAAAATTAATATTGAAATATAATTTAGATTACGTGTTAGTTGTTGCATAACAATTGCATAACAGAATGAACGGACACTCTAATTCCGTGTAAATGGGTGAACTATAGTATACCTTGATATCCATCATTTTGGTACCATGTTCCGACTCGGCAAGCATTGTGTTAGTACCATGTGCATTTTCGGTACTATAATGTTGGTGTCTGGTGCTGACACCATAAATATGGTGTTGGTATCCATTATAGACTCGGTATTTATAGTAGAGTGAATTAGCGTAGAAGTCGCATTGTTCAAGATTTTATATGATGTTGGATTCCCCACTGGAGGCTTACATTTGTATTTCTAATAACAATTTATATCCTTAGTTAAATTTAAGTTTAATGGAAATACGCTTCCTGTTACAACACGGCTATACAAGCGGCATTAATTGTGCAAAATAAAATGATTCCTAACTCCTTTAATATTAAAAATAAGTAGCTTTAACTTGTTTATTCTTTTCATTTAGGAACAAAATCGCGTATATAGCAGCAAGTATAGATTACATTTGTATCCATCAGAAATTTATTCGGCACCAGGTCTTTGTATTATAACTTTTTTATTTCACGTCTCTCTTAACTAGATAAAGTTAATATAATTTATATTTATCGCACGACCTAGTGCACTATTTGCTTTAATCAAGGAAATCTTAACTATTTTATTTTAAGCAGGTAAAAAATATTCGTTAACATAGTTGACTGTATCAAAAAGATTATTTTGATCGTTTCACCTCGTTGCGCAAAGTTCTCATTTTTCACGTGGTAACAACGCCAGTGTTGATATCAGTGTTAAACGGGTGAAACAATCAACTATACTGGTAAAAATAGCACTTGTATATGTAACAGTGAACAATGCTCACAAATGGTTTATTCTCCAGCTATCAAAACAATAATGACAAGATCTCAGACATCACTTTGCAATACTGCGAGAATGACCTTTACATGCAAACACGCATACACACAAACACAAAAGTATACACACTCACCAACTAGTCAAAACAAGAAACAGCAGTAAAAACGAGTCAGATTTGTTACCATCAAATGAAAAACCAAAATGTATAAATATGTATAGATTAGTATTCACGAAATAAATGGCCTTTATCCTCTTTGTTATTTGTGTTTTCCTAATTATAAGAATACTGTTAAATTAAAAAGGAATGGACATCATAAAGAATATATATATATATATATATATATATATATATATATATATATATATATATATATATATACGTTATATTTATCGCACGACCTAGCGCATTACTTGCTTTAATCAAAGAAAATCTAAACTATTTTATTTTACGCAGTTAAAAAATATTCGTAAACATAGTTTACTGTATTAAAAAGATAATTTTGCAAAGAATGAAAATGCGGATTCTGCCTTCTTGTCAAATTTTATTTTATTATAATTCGTTTAGGTGAAGGCGAAAAGTTAATGGAAACGGAATATTGATTTTATTTTAATATATGACTATATTCATTGTACCCTTTTTATGTGCAAAAACAAAAAGAAATTTTATCAGATATAAGAAAATTTTCTTTCGCATGGTCTTCTCAAATATCTACTCATGAACATATCTTTATATATAAATTGGAAAGAAAAACAAGATAGAAATACGTGAACAAAGCGAGTGTGAAAAATAGAAACCAATCAAATTGCGTGCGTCACATCCAGTTCAAACTCAATGCTTGTACGTGCTTCTTCTGCTTACATAAATCCGGCTGCAATTTGTTTATCCATTAGGCTTCGTATGTGGCTAGCTCCCTTTTGTTTCTGCATTTAGTAATTATTTTGAATGCTACGTCTGGAGAACATACGTGCGTTGTTTCGATGATGTGTTGCGCAATAGCAGACGTGTATTCACCATTTGGTTTTAAACAGGCGTTCAAGTTGCAATGTTCTCTCATTCGAGTAATTAACCGTCTGGTCGATCGGCCTACGTAAGTTGATCGACAACTTGCGCATGTGTATTGGTAAATAATATTTGATATCGACATTAACGGCTGTTTCTCTTTGATTGCTGGTAAAGGCAAGTGTGTTACCTTAAATAACACTCGTAGTTTGGCTGCATTAAATGTGCGTGTCAATGCTGCTTCAACTTTCTTTTGTGCCATTCGGGAAACTGCATCCTCCTTAAATGGGATGTTTAGGTAGACGGTTTTCTTTTCTGGCCCATAGTACGTCTGTTTCTGGTTAACTCCCCTTTTAATAATTGATTCAATTAATTGTCTGGGATAGCCATTAGACATTAAATCGTTAATTGCCTTATTATATTCATTTTCTTTAGAATCTTGACTAACCAACCTGTCAATTCTTGAGAAGCAACCACGAACTGTTGATAATTTATATTGAAATGGCACAAAACTGCTGTAATGCAAATACTGTGCAGACCATGTTGGTTTATGGGAAATTGTT
>JAQBSW010010979.1:0-21927 GCA_029291075.1 Eudiplozoon nipponicum | reverse complement strand
ATATTTAACTGACTTCTTAAATTATTATTCTTAATGAATATGCTATAAATAAATCAATAAGGAGTATATATTTTATATTTATGATATACGACGATTTTCGTAATGTGTTCGCAATAGAATTTATGTATCGGACTAAGACCTTGTAATATGAATATATTACTTGATGTCTTACTATAAAGCTACTAAAAATTACGCTTTCTGTCAGCATGTACGAGTCCTGTCGTTATAATCGACTGAATAATTGCTGCTTATTAGTACCTCGTGTATGTAAATAATAATAAATTTATTTGACAACAAGGGCCAACTGGCCCAAAATTTAAAATGATAAGGTACAAATCAAGAGTAGGATATGTAGAGTTGAATGAAATTGTGACTAGCAAAGTGTTTAACGATAAAGATGAAAAGAGTTGTGAAAGAGAAGTGCTTTCATTAACTTCGTGATAGGTCGTTCTGAGGCGAAAGATGTTCCATTTGACTAGATAAGGATTGTGAAGATTCCGAGTATCAATGCAGAGTTTGCTGTCGTCGGATGAATGAATTTGTAAATAAAGTTCGTAATGACTAGGATAAAATGAATGAAAGCTTGAGAATAATCTGAATACCACTTTCCTCTGTGGGTTATAATCTTTATTTTTAAAATTTTCTGGTGAGGTGGCTTTTCCTACCAGATGAAGCTTATTATTATATTATTAATAATGCATTTATTTGACAGCAAAGGCCAACGGACCTACCATTTGAAATAATGAGGTACAAATCAAAAGTAGGATATGTAGAGTTGAACGTAAAGTAGTTAACCATAGGGTAGGAGATGGAGGAAGAGAAGTTCTTTCATCAACTTCGTGATAGTTCGTTCTGATGGAAAATGATTTCATTGGACTAGGAAGGATCGACTAGAGTACAGATTGTGAAGAGTCCAAGTATCAATGCGGGATTTGATGGTGTCGGACACACGAATTTGAGTCTGAGTTAGAAGGGGAGGGAGGAACAGTAAATGAATACTAAAATTAACTCAATCTGTGAGTATAATAACCGTTATCGATGAAGAATAGAATAACTAAATTAGGCGAATTATTCAGTGTTCTTTAAAAAATGCAATGGTCACCAGTTATCTAGTTACAGCTAAAATTATTGAGTAATGTTTGCCATTTTTATGTACATGGATTTATATGTGGCACAGTTGTAAAATATTTGTTTTACGTTTGCCGAGAAACAACATATTCTAACATTGTTTGTTTTGGCCAATTGGAATCTCCTTTATCACATGCACGCCAACCGAGTTAGTTTAGCTGAGAACCTTTTCCGGTAGCAAAATAATTTTTTGTTAATTGATCATTATTTTGTATTAATATGATTATTTTTGTAAATTTGGTTACAAAATCCAGTTAAAAGGCTTGTGTTACTTAGAACGTCAATGTTCTAATAATATTCGCTTTCTATGTGTGCTGGGCTTCGATTCTATGAATGTTTGCAGATGCGTCATCTCTAAAATGTTCTAAATTTTGTGTTATCTATACTTTTTTAGCTTTTTTCTCAGTGTTACTGACGGTAGTTTTACGATGTTATTCGAAGACTGGTTAAATACAAAGAGATTGGCGTTTACTTGAAACTCGCAAACTTGATTTAAAGCCTTGTTAACTTGATAGTTTTCATAATCATAGACATTTGCTGTTTGAGGAATAACGGACCCTAGATATTTGTACCAGCACCGGTAGTATGAACCTTTCCGAGACTATCTGCATTAAGTTATCCTATCTCATATTTAACCTTGAGTTCAGATTTGCTGTGCAGGAAAATGTAAGAGAAAACGTGTCACATGTTGGGGCACGCTTTGGCTGATGAAAGAGACTAGTTACTGGCGCATCAAGATCAGATACTCCAAAATTATAATCTTGACTGATAATGAGTGGCCTAGTGTTCTTTTATGTTAAATACTACTTACTTACTTTACTGCGGCTGACTCCTTTTGGAGGATAAGCCGGCTCCATTTTCATGGAGTTTCTTGGGAATTTGGTACGTGGTGTCCCCTCACCACTCGGCTTTTTGATCGAGGACGCACCTCTAGCCTTTGCACATCCAAGCGCAGTCTGCAAGGCAGCTGTAAGTTGCATGGTTGCCGGTGGCTGTTGAGAGCTCATTCGCCATTCGGAAGTACGGGGCACTGTCCAGGAGTCCATGTAATCCTGTGGCTGTTGAACCCTTTTGTGGCGGGGAACACACGCCGAGTCATGGTGCCGTCGTCGGGCTCATGTGGTATTTTATAGGAGATCCGATTGCCGGTCGGAAATCCACCACGCCCTGGTGACACCACCGCCATAGCCCCGTTAGCCCATGTATGATCGGCCATCGAGACATGGTTGACACCGTCGTACCACGTTGAGGAGGGGATGGACTTTACGACGGTTTATGTTAAATACATATCCATGAATATTATTCATAGTTATGCGGATGTTAGGTATTCTTTTATAAATGATGATGTATCTCTCTATTATAAACGTTTATCTGGTTTTATTGCCAGCTAGCTTTGTAGGAGTCTATCCTGATCATTGGATAATGTGCCGTTACTATGCTTTAAAACACCCATATCACTTAAATGTCGATTTCCGTTAAATTTTATTTTTATTTATGTTTAAGTTTTTCATATGAACACCAATTACATCTTTATTTGTTCCAGTCGTACATGGTAGCCTGACTAGACTGAGGTTGGTATGCAATATATGCGGCTTCCGTTTGTTTCGTGCCTGAAAACTTGATTCAAATTATGCTTATCACCACCTGCATAATAAAGCATTACTTGACTTCTAAAAGCATTAAGACTAATAAGAATTGTCGACTCATGACAAAATAAAGTTTGTGCACGTTACATTAGTTTAGGATAACTTAAAACAATAAGCGCCATCCATATGTCTTCAGACTATGTTAAATTGAGAAAGAATTAAAAAAAAATCACTCGTAGCTTTGAGAAGTCTGACTTCTTTCATTCTTCATTTCTGCAGTTAATTTTTATTTACCGAGTCTAGTGCCCCTCAAATGCAATGTGTATGCTACTAAGCGCACGATTAGAATTTAGTGTTAGAATGATTTTCTACAGATATTACGAGGTTTGAACGCTACAACATAATGAAGAATTGTGGTATGATAACATTTTACCTCGTTGAGATTTACTCAGTTGATCAAATGTAGCTTAATTGAGTAAAATTTTATGCTTATTTTTATGATATAGAGTTTATGTAGTGCAAATTATGGTTTATAATGTGTTATTTCAGGAGAGTACTTGGAACTTGAACACTAACAATCTTGATGACTTCTTGGGTTCAGTATCGACCAACAAAAGGAAACGCGATCCTGCTGCAATAAGGCAAACTGAATTGGATCGACTTGAGGAAGAAGCCAGAAAGCGAGAGATAAATCCTTTTCTTTCCAGCTCTGATAGATCTGATGTTGCCGCTGTCAAAGCTACTTCTATTACATCGTCTAATCGGAACTGGATGAGACGGAGTTATTTGCTTGCCAAGGAGGAGGCCGCTTCAACCAATGCGTCTGTCGAATCAATATTATTGCAAAGATGGGATCCAGAAACAGTTCAGGACATGTTGATAGAGTTTTGTGATCAGAGGCAGCATAAATCACAGTCAGCCAGCGATAATAAGTACTTCCGTCCACACCACCGAGTTCAAAATATTCAAAGGTACGTTTAAAATAATAAGTTTTTATAACTTTAATTTTCGTCATTGAAATTTGGGGGTAGCAGATTAGAATTTATATTTTTGCAGCAATTTGATTCTTCTCCATTTTTAGGTGCATGGTGTGTTTGTCTCTGGGATTGATAGGGTCTGACTGGTCCCGTTGTTCTGAATGCTTCATCTCGGCTTGTAGTATCTTTTGAAAATGATGGTTTTTAATTATTGTCGATTGACTCAAAATGAATAAATATTTATTTGGCTGATGTAATATATTCACTGTGAATCGAACGTTGAGGTAAACTCACATGGTTTCTTATATATTTATATATACATAAATATATGTGGTTTCTACACGTATATATAGATGAATATAAATAGATTTCTGCAATATGTGAGTGTAAATAAATAAATATATATGCTTTGTGAATATAGATGACTTAGATAAGCTTAGCTTTATGCTTTGATCGGGTTTGTGCGTAATGGAAAGAAATTTAGGGATCTTGGGTAATAGTATTTGAGTCTGCATGTCGCGGATATATGTATATATAGGTAGTAAAATATTGATGTCGCATCAGGTAACAGAGACTATTAATTCAATAGACCGATTTCGTCTACATAGAGAACTTTTTAACTACTGTCCCGAATTTTCCGAGGGTGGCACTCGAAACGTGGTACATATGCTTCAAAGTCTGACACTATCAACTGAAATTATAAAAGATTCTGGCTGGCTAGCTGGAACATTAGGCCTAAATAGATTCCATATATGCTCTATCTGAAGGAAAGGCTGACTAAAAACACAAGACAGTATGTAACTGAAAATTATGCGTAGCGTGCGGCAGAGTGGCTCAGCGGTTAGAATCCCAGATGTCGAGGCAGATGTATCTAGGTTCAAGCCCTGTCTGCAGAAAATTCTGGTCGGTACTTGGAGAGTTGCCAATAAGACGAAACCGGCATATTGGATGAATTATCTTTTATATATTTTACGATACTTAGTGTATACTGACAATTATATGTACACAATGGAATTGGTGCTTATATAAAGCTTGCAACCTTGATTTAAATAAAGGTTCGAGTCGATACCACGATTGACGGTTGCGGGATAAGTGATAGCACTCTTAGGTCGGTAAAATCTTGATTCGTTTACATTTCCATGTGCGTTTGACAGGTTGGATGCGCGGAATATAAGCAATTGTTGAAATTCTTCGTTATTGTCTTACAAGGTTGAAGCATACATCTTGTTGACATATATATATATATATATATATATATATATATATATATATATATATATATAATATCTCATCATCATTTCCAGCCACACAAAAGTCAAGTGACTAATGTTTCACTGCATATAACCATAAGGAGTGAAAAAAGTGAATTTAGATAAATTATTATTGAGATTTACGAGAGAGGGAGAGGGGTAGAGAGAGAAGGAAAACCTTGCTACTATGAAGTAAATTTATCAGGATAACTCACAGAAATGAGGCAAACTAAACCTCTCCACAACACCATTATGGCCAAGTTAGCATTCGGGCAAGGCGACATCAGCAACACAGTTTCCTTGCGGATTTCACCGTATCACGTCATAAACAAACCGAACCTCGCAGCTAACTTTGCCCTACTAAGAAAAGAAAGTTACGAAGATGATTCTACTATACATCTGCAACAAGATCGCCACTGAGCTCGATTCGCTGCCATATCGCTAAGGGTTTCTAACCAAGAACTGTGATGTGCACGAGGACCCCATCCCGGCAGACGAGTGGATTCTATACTACCCAATTTGGATGTAAGTGACTTTAATTGTTTCTGCCATGTCAAAATCTGCCCACCTTGTTTCTTACGCCAATTTGGTGCTGGATGAGAGAACAGAGCTCTATTGGGCAATCGGAATGAGGGCATACGCAAAACGTGACCGAGCCAACGAAGTTGATGGAGCCTTATTTGCTTTTCTAAAGACGAGCACTTATTGTCAGATCCAAAATACGTCTACGGATGTCAACGTTAGTTATTCGTTGTTGGTAACCAACATGTGCTATACTTCTCAAACAACGATGATCGAATGCCTGTAAGCGTCTCAGATCATCAACTCTAAGAGGCCAAGTTTCACTAGCGTATAGTAAGACTGCGCGTACAGATGCATTGTAAACACGACCTTTAAGGCAAAGTGAAATATTCGCGTTTCTCCATAAATGACGAAGGTTCGAGAAAGCTACTCTAGCTTTCGCGATCCGTATTTTCACCTCGTCGGACATATTGCCTACGTTATTGATAGAGCTCCCAAGATATGTAAACCTGTCGACTATGTCAAGATCTTCATTCTGCAGTCGCAACGTTGGAGTGAGTGGTGGGTGATCCTGTAACAGTATCTTACATTTAGAGGGTGCGAATTTCATACCGAAAGACGGAACAACGTTTGCTAATCTATTTAAGGTGGTCTGGGCAGCATGCTTGATTGTCGAATAATAGTACGATATCGTCCGCATAGTCAAGATCGACTAGTTTATCTCCCGGGAGAACTTCAACTCCAGCGTCCTGAATGTGTGAGAGAGTGTTGTTCATAATAGCTTCGATTGCAAAATTAAACAAAATGGGGAAAGTCGACAACCTTGACGAACACCACTGCTGGTTGTAAAGTTATGCGTTAATTCGTTGTAAACATTAACGCGACCAGATGTATTTGTGTAGAGAGCTCGTATAATATTAACAAATTTAGTGGGCACACCGCTTTTCGACAAGATATGGAATAAAACATTGCGATCCACCGAATCAAATGCACCCTTGAAGTCTAGAAAGACGACTATTGTGGGACGGTGATATAAATGTCTCTGTTCGAGAACTTGCCTTAACGTAAAAATATTATCTATACAACCTCGTCCTGCGCGGAATCCGGCCTGTTCTTCTCTTGTTTGTGATTCACGTGAAGCGCTAAGACGACGTAGGATAATCGAAGCAAATAACCTTGATACGACCGGAGTCAAACTTATACCACGATGGTTATCGCACGAATTACGATTGCCTTTTTTGAAGATGGGAATGATGGTCGACTCATTCCAGTCAAGTGGTACGGTTTCCTCATTCCATATAGTATGAAAAAGTTTGATCAACGCTCCTGAAATTATATCGCCACCATCCTTAAACAATCCCGGAAGCAGATCATCGGGGCCGGCGACTTTGCGGCGCTTAAGAGATAGGATTGCATCGCGTACTTCTAACTCGGATGGTTCTTCGGGACTAACATTCCACACTGTTGATGCAGACATGCTTTCGGGAAGCGGAACTGACGCGGGTGGCCAAGAAAATTGATCTCTAAAGTGTTCAGCCCACCTGTCAAGACGACTTATTTTATCGGTTATTAATTCATTGTTACTATCATTTATCGTTTCGCTAACTTTTAACTTTCTCGGACCTGTTGTGCGTATAAGTTGGAACAAACAGCGACTATTACCTGACGCGAAAGCTACTTCCATTTCTTCAGCCTTTCTGCTCCAAAAGTTTTCGAGATCGCCTTTTAGACTGCGCTTAAGTTGGCGTCTTATATTGCGACGGGTATTATTATGAGTCGAGCCAGGTGGAATTTGGCGCCTTATTTCGAGTATCTCCATAGATTTTACAGAGAGCCAGTGATTATTTCTACTGGGGCCTGCTATGCCACATACAGTAGTACCTGCATTGTGCATAGTGGAACTTATCTTGGACCAAAGTATATTCGGATTTTCGCTATTCAGACCAGTTAGATTAGCCTTAAGAATATTTTCATAGTTTTGTCGGATGGACGGTTGTTCGAGTTTGCCTACATCAATTTGGGGTTTATTCTTAATTATTTTCCCGGAAAATTTTAGAGCAAATCTACAACGGATAAGTGCATGGTCCGAGTCGACATAAGTGTTCCAAAAAGAGCGACAATCCTGGATGCAACCACGCCATCTATAACTAATTGCTACATGATCTATTTGAGTCCACCGTTGTCCAGGTGCTGGAGGACGCCATGTAGCACAACGTTTAACACTACGTCTGAAATTTGTACTACTTAAATATAGTCTATGTTCAGCGCAGCTATCCAAAAGCCGTTCACCATTATCATTGCGAGTCGAGCTTAGAGTGTATCTTCCACCTAAATGAAATTCTGTGTTGCTTAAGCGACCAACTTGAGCATTCATGTCACCCATAACCAGGACTATATCCGAACTTCGTGCTTTACTTAGTAAGGAGCTTAATTCGGAGTAAAAAGCGTCCTTGCTTTCTTCTGTGCTGCAATCGGTAGGAGCATATGCAGATACAACGAAGAGGCAACGATGATAACGGTTTTTGCTTTGATTTTAGTAGATGTATTTACACGTGCTGCACACAATCGACTATTTAAAGGGATCCATTCAATTAAGCAAGCTTCAGCTCGCGCGCTAAGGGCAATACCAACGCCCCATTTACCGGTTTGAGAGGACTCTGTGGAACCAGATGTTCGAAGCCAATAACGCGTAGATAGGGATGGTGCAACTAGGTTTAGTAATACACGTAGGGATCCTGTATTCTGGTTTCAGATACGCAACATATCGTCGATTTCTAATTTATCCAACGTACGAGAAAGAGATTCTTGTTGTCCAAGTTGTTTTAGTGTTCGCAACATTAAATTGTGCCTACGTTAAAAACCCTAACTTAGGTTTAATGAATGAAATCGTCTACAAGAACCATTTTCGATATTTGGCAACCTAGTATTGTGGACTCAGTGTTATGATCTACACCAACCATATTTATAGTCATCTAAAAGAGTAGTTATTGAATAGATTGGAGAAGAGGAAGATGAAGGAAAGACGCAGAATCAGAATATAGAGTTGGAGTTGCCTTGCAGTAGCACTGTTTTCGCTTATCCACCCTGCACGGCTCAGCAGATACGACCCTTTATACTGCGCGACGGCCGATGGTATGTAATTATTGTGTTGTACATGTCATGAGCATGGGGACTGTAAAAGAACACTTACTTTTACTTTACTTTACTGCGGCTGACTCCTTTGGAGGATATGGCTCCAATTTCATGGAGTTTTGGGAATTTGGTACAGTGGTGTCCCCTCACCACTCGGGCTTTGATCGAGGACGCACCTTCAGCCTTGCACATCCAAGCGCAGTCTGCAAGGCAGCAGTAAGTTGCATGGTTGCGGGTGGCTGTTGAGAGCTCATTCGTCATTCGGAAGTACGGGGTACCATGTCCAGGAGTCCATGTAATCCTGTGGCTGTTGAACCCTCTTTGTGGCGGGGAACTACGACGCTGACGTCAGTGGTGCCGTCGTCGGGCTCATGTGGTATTTTATAGGAGATCCGATTGCCGGTCGGAAATCCACCACGCCCTGGTGACACTAGGTCGCCCATTCCTAGTGATGGTTTTTATTCTGAGTTTTCCTTCTCCCAGATAGTCTGTCAAACCAAGTTGATGAGCACCATTCGACCAGATGCCAGTGGCCAGAGTTTCCTTCAGCCGAAACTTGCCTCACAGTTCGGAACGCTTGCTCATTCCGCTCTACTACACATTTAACAAAAAGTTACAGTGCAGTTAGACCAAACTCGAGGTCACATGATGAAACGGGACGATGGCTGTCCCTTTAAGGCCCGGCAAGATTCAGCAAATCCTTGGCCGACTTAGCTTGAGCCTGGCCGGTCGTCAAGTCGAATTTCTATGACATACATACATATATATATATATATATATATATATATATATATATATATATATGTTTTTGTACATGCCTGTGTGTATAGATGAGCAGTTATTTAAGGTATGATCTTTTGACATACCTAACTGTGATTAAGTCTAAAACAAATATAAGTAGGTCTGTCTCGAAAGTGAAAATCAGTTTCCATAATTTGTGTTTTGTTAGAGTACGGTATTGAATACCTGATGATGAGGCGATACATGATGTCTCGAATCGTCGTGAGTTAATCGTCTGTATTTGAAATTCCACTCTTTTCAGTGTATAGTAAACGAATTGAAACCTTAAGAGTGATGGGACCATTCAGAACCGAATAATCAAAGAGACATACACATTATTAACCTAGGAATAGCTGTTTCATATTGTCGCAGACCTACAAATTCTAATATGCCACCCGCGAAAGTCAATATCAGAAATGAAACATGATGATATCACTGCGCAACTAAACATGTTTACTTATCATTGACCTGGTTGCGGTCTTGATATAAACACCTGACCCATTAACTACTTACATATGTCAGTATAAACTAAGAATTGTATAGTGTAGAAAAGGCAATTCATCCAGTAGACCAGTTTCTAACTTATTAGAAACTCATTACGTACTGGCTAGAATTTGCAGGGCTCGAACTTGGATGAATTGCCCTTTCTACACTATACAATTCTTAGTTTATACTGACATATGTAAGTAATTAATGGGTCAGGTGTTTATATCAAGACCGCAACCTTGATTATAATAATTGTTATCACCGCCCGCGCAACCAATGTTCGTTTAATTATATATATGTTTACTTATCATTTTAAAGATATTTTTGCTTCATTGCTGTTTGTGACTTTCCCTTGTAGCGGCACTCTGTTACCAATTTTTGGAACTGGTTGTTATACGTTGTTGTTGCTGTTTTAACAGATCACTCAGCCATATACTTTTAAATGTCAGTGTTAGCTATATCTATAAATTAGTCGCGCTGCATTGTAACATCACATACAAGGAGAACTTTGATGGGTGAACCCCTACGGGTGTCTTATGTCAGCAGGAGTTAAGTGGAGAGACATGGTTAATTATGCCTCATTGACATACGCTTATCCCGAATCCAATATGAGAGAAACTGTTTTCCATTTCCTTATGTACATCTTTAATGCAATTCTGGACACTAATGATAAGTTCGCTGATAGATGAATTTTATTTGTTACTTTATTCACTCTTTGGTTTATACTGACAGCATATATGATCAAATTTTGCCATTATAATTTAATTCCTTAATTCTTCCCCAGGTAGCGATGTTGTAAGGCAGCTAGACAGCAATAACGGTCTTCACTTGGGCAGATTGTTCATATTTATGTAATTAATTAATTACTTGAAGTTATTATAGTTGCAACAGTGCAGCTATAATAAATTAATTAATAATAAATAATTAGTGCTAGAAAATAAATTGGCTATATTTTATTTATTTATTAAAATGTCATTCATGAACAAAATATTAGACAATATTGAAGTATGGATTTTAAACTTATAGGAGATAACATGATATACATGTTCTAGGGCATTTTGAACGTAGCCAATAGGAATTGAGCTTTTAAGTATTTATATAACTTTTTGTTAGCCAACGAGAATCAGCATTTTAATACATGGCTTTCATAAACGAGCACTGTTGGTTACCGACTAAATATAAAGTTGGCTCTGTTAGCATTTCGACCTTTAAAATAGTCACTTTAGAAGAAATCGCTGAAGTAATGTATCTAGAGAGAAATGCACGGGAACTTAAACACCAGACTTAGTACCAGACTGTAAGGAGTAGTCGAATAAAGAATAATGAAGCAATATGTAGTTGTTCAACAGGCGTTACGCCTTAAAGGAATAACGTCCGTCTTATAATTATGAATTTGTGAATGGATGGGTAAAAATTTAGGTCGACAACTGTACGGAATAGAATCCATGCGAATGCAAGACTGTCCAAAGAATACGAACTACTATAAAATTGATCATTGCGTGTAATGCGTGGCTTTTTAGCGTAGTGGATGAGGAGCGAAACCCCTATGCACTTGTTCCAAGGTTCGAGTTCTGTATGCGGCAATTCTCGCTATTAATGATGGGTATCCAATGATAGCAAGACTTGTTCGTTTTTCGAATGCTAAGTTTATACCGACCATTATCATAATCATTTTTTCCATTGTGCTTTATTTTAACATCATTTTCCCATCGCCGATCTGTCGTTATTGGACAAACCCTGCCTGGTTGGAATATTGGTATTAGTGCGATTCCTACGAGAATTAACCTGGGGATATGATTGACAAAACATATAATTTAGTACTTGACTGAAAATTGCATGCTATGTTTCGCTTCGATAGCGTAGGTGTGCGTTGCGACTCTGAACCAAGTTCTCTGAATTTAAATCTCGGTCGAATCAACTCTGGCTACTTTTCGTGAATGCTACATAATATCTAAATAGGCCTAGATGATGAATTGTCATTTTGCACATGCTTTAGTTAATACAAACTATATATAATTATGACAAATCCGTTAACAGATGTTTACTTTTGAACGATCTAATCCAATATAAATAGAAGGATTTTAACGAGATTACTGTATAATTGTACTTACCTTTTGATTGATAGTTTTAGTGATTATATCACCTAAAGTTCTGAGGATGGTAAAAGAAAATATGTATTAAGACGAGTTCATATCGAATTTCCATGATTAGAATTTTTCTATCAGTTTCATGTTGGTTATTGATAAAAGCATATTGTTTTTAGCGTGATGGTTTTAATTTAGAATATTGAATTGATCATCACGTTTAGTCTTAATAATGTAGATTTTTTATGCATTTTTTCAAGCATTAAATAAACAGTTTCACAAAGATCCGATTGATCACAATTTCTATTTCCTTTTTGTCTTCGATCGGGCTGGGTTTGTATTCGTCCCAATGGAAATGCCGTTCTTTCACATCTTTGTTTACTGGCGACGTTTCGGTGCTTACTTTCCAGCACCATCCTCAGGCAATTATACACAGCACAATACTCACAATAACAGATTTAAGCAAATGTGGTAACCTCATTCAGAAACCCTTCTACTTTTATTTTATTTTATTGACTCACCACTGGTTTTAAACATAGAATTTGTCTCCGTAACTAAACACAATTTATGCATATGTCTAGCGTACATGAAAACCCTCACTCAACATCTATATATATATATATATATATATATATATATATATATATATATATATATATATATCCACATCTATTTGAAATTAGCAGACCAATCTTTACCTCAGTAAAATTTCAGCTATCTCAAATTCCCGGAATGCATAATCTCATCTCGTGTGCAGAATGTTTTAGAGGAGAGAAAGTATCGAACATTTTTGTTATAACTGTACTGTTACTATGCCACGGTAATCAAAGTTAAAAATTCAAAACTGATAAAACAAAAACTTCAATGTCAAGTACTGTGTTTCGGATTTGACCGCATTTTTCTTGTGCGGGACAATTGTTAGCACTCATAGGTCGGCAAAATCTTGAACCTTTTATCTTTTCAGATGATGTAATTTTTGGCCTCAGTTGATGGGTTCTCACTTGTCCCTTCTCCTTTAAGCCTTCAATTAGCTGATTGTCTGAAAGCGCTTTAGGATCAAGATCCGCCATTGATCTTTCACCTATATTTCGAGACGTTATTTCCAGTCTCATCTTCAGGGTTGACACAATACGCACAGGAGTAAAACACAACTTGCCACAAGTTGTGCTTCATGTCAGAATGTCTACTGGAACCTTGTGGATAAAAAAGTCCAGTGTATAGACTCTAGCTTATTTTTATTATGTGCATCTCTTCTGGCAGCTGTCTTGCCGATCACCTATTTCTTTTCTGATGTTTGCTTGTATGATTATAATGTAAGGTCAAACTATGAATGATTAGGCATGCAATTGATTGGAACATTGCTCTAATAAACGTTCGGACAGGAGATAGCATCATCGATTATTTAAATTTATTTGATTAGATATGTTGTGTTTTTGGTGTATTTCGGTTTCCTTCTGATGAAAAGCCAGCAAGCACGAAACGCATGCATCAATGAGATTATACAAACATAGCATGATCTTGTCCTATATAAACCAAATAAGCAAATAGTGTTCTTCAGCACTCGTTGGCAGACGATCTAGGAGTAAGAGAATTCCGAATACAAACTATCCGCACTAGGAATGGGCGACCTAGTGTTCTTTTACAGTTCACATTTAACCATGAACAATACTAATTATAATGTTCGTTCTTACGGTTATATGGCAGTTAAACATTAGTATATTTTGGCTTTTGTATGGCTGTACATTGTATGTATATATATATATATATATATATATATATATATATATATATATATATATATATGTAATTTTTATGCATATTTATATGTATTTTATATATTTATATAAGGTGTGACTAGCGTAATAAATAAATTATATTAGTAGAAAATATCTCATGGTTAACTAGATAGCAATTTCTATATATATAGAGTATATATATATATATATATATATATATATATATATATATATATATATATATATATATATATATATACATAAGGATGTTACGATACTATATTTAAATGTATGTTTAAAACCAGTTATGAGTCAATAGAATAAAATAAAAGTAGAACGGTTTCGGAATGAGGTTACGACATTTAATTAAATCTGCTATTGTGAGTATTGTACAGTGTATAGTTGCCTGAGGATGGTACTGGTAAGTGAGCATCGAAACGTCGCCAGTAAACAAAGATGTGATAGAACCGCATTTCCATTGGGACAAATACAAACCCAGCCCGATCGAAGACAAAAAGGAAATGGAAATTGTGATCAATCGGATCTTTGTGAAACTGTTTGTGCAAAGCTAGAAACCGCGTACGCAAAACGCGACATTGGAAAATAATGAAGCTGGCACTCCGCAATCAAATTTCAAAAAATACATTAAATAAACACTCTTTCCACAATTAGGTACTTTTTATTTGACGATCTGAAAAGAAACCGATGGTAGTTTTAATCTGCACTATGACTCTTAACCATCTATTCATATGCTTTTTTTGTGGTTATTATAATTCGTAAAAACGTGATTTGAATAGTATTGAACTAGTTTAAAGTTGTTTTGTTGCATAATTTAAACTTGAAATAAGTTATTAAATTCAATCTCTTTTAAAGACTTTCGTTTTAGTCTTTTAAGTAGTTCATCAGTTTGGACCAGAGCAGCTGAATATAGGAATCGAATTTATTACCATTTCGAGCCAGGCCATGTGGATAGTTCTCTACGTCACAGGACTCGTGGATAGCATTTAATTCGATGGTTTATGTCAAATAGGTTTGACTCATCATGTGGAAGCTCATTAGTGTCATTTTTAACACGGGTTTGTTTAGCGCTCTTTGATATCACGTTCTATGACAGACGCCATACAAAAGTGCCAAAAAAGTTAAGTTCAATAGTCTGATTTTGTTTTATATTTTTAGAGATTAAACAAAGCATAAAATAGCACGCACAATCCGCCTACCAGACTGTGCTTTTGAATTTATGCGGCATTTCCTGACTGACAAACCGGGCTGTTGACGATAAGACTCGAACCAGTGATCATTCATTTCAGAACCATTCATATCCTCCCCCACGTCAGGAGCTGTAAAACTACACAATGACGCTCATTCGTAGTCATTTTCTTTCTTAAATAATCTGCATGTATGGATGACGAGTAACATTTCCAACTAACATCGGGTGTTAGGTTCCAAATAACCATCCCCAATTTGTAATTATAGTACAGACACCATGCTACTTGGGGAAGTGGTTTTGAAATGGACATTTATATGATTAAACTAACATTGATTGCGTGGGTGGTGATAAAAATTACTTTAATCAAGGTTGCGAACTAAGAATTGGATGGTGTAGAAATGGCAATTCACCCAGTAGGTCGGTTTCGTCCTTTTTGGGAATTCACAACGTACTGTCCAGAATTTGCCGTGAACAGGGCTCGAACTTGGGTACGTCTGCTTCAGAATCTGGTGCTCTAACAACTGAGGCACCCTGCCGCATCGTAAAAAAATTTAATCATATAGTAACTCATATTTAGAGCACCAGATTCCGAAGCAGACGTGCCCAGATTTGAGCCCTTTCCGAGGATAATTCTGAATAGCACGTGATTAGTTTCCAATAAGGACGAAACCAGTCTACTAGATGAACTGCCTTTTCAACACAAAACAATTCTTAGTTTATACTAACAAATGTATGTACATAATGGCCAGGTGCTTGTATGAATTTCGCAACCTTGATTAAAACATTTTTTGTCACCGCCCGCGCATCCAGTGTTAGTTTAATTATATAAATATCCATCACAGACCAAAAGTAGTTTTAGAGAATAGACATTTGTTGGCATATGGTGCTCGGATTATCTATTGGTATATAGATTGCGATGTTATGTTTATTTTAATTTTTGATGGCAGCGCTGATTACTCGTATGGTAGGAATTCGTCAAATCTATCGACTAATCGAAGGGAAGACTCAAAATCAAGCGGTCTTCCGCGCTGGCGTAAAGAACCTTTTGCCTGTTCTGGGCGTTCAGGTGTTTCTGACAGGAAAATTGGGGGCCAGAACAAATCTATTGATGTGCCAATATCATCGACTGAGTCGAGAACAATTCAGGATGCGTCGATTGGCGACGTTGAAACCTCCTGTGGCGGCACGGAGGAACGCTTTGTAACCGATGAGGAAATAACGACGGCGCGCGAAAAATTGGCGAAAGCTCAACAAAGTAAAAATAAGGTGTTTATGCATGAAGATAGTCACTAAATTATTATAATGCACCTGGGAGAAATGTTATCTTAACTACTCTAGCAGTGGCAAATTAACAAAATGTAACCATTCGCTTGTTTGAACGTGTTTATTGAATTTTATTTATAAAATTCATTGTACTAGGAGACTTGTACATGTTGTTCCGATGAAAACTCTAAGAAGAATGTGCAAATAATTTTGCAATATATCCATTGGGACTAGATGTTAATTTGTATCTCTATTTTGCTTTATATGATAATTTTACAACTATGCGAGATGGTACAGCAATTAATCACCTAAGTAGATGAAAATAGAAATTTCACAATTTCACTAGACTCATGACATCGTAGAAACCGTTTTGAGAATCCGATTGCTTAATTATGATGAATATTCACGACAGCTCACATTATGTAAAATAAATGGGAGTTTTATTATTCTTGACAATTAGTGTAAATGACAGATTTTTCTTTCACTCATTGTTTACATTATTTATTTGACAGTCAATTTCCAAGTTTATAACATAAAAGCCAATTGGTATATGAAAATGCAATGTATGACAATTTCGAAAACCATATGTTTGACACGTTTTAAAGCGTTGGTACGTATTATTTATTGTACTGTATTGCTATCAAACCATAATCTAAGTCGAAATAGTTTTAATATACTTACGTTATATTTTTCCTGCCTTACTTGACCATATGCATCGTTGGTTTGCGTCGTGATGCCGGATCCTACAGACGAATAGCTATTAGGTACGAAATGCATGTGTTTGGACTTGCTCTTCTAGTTCATTCTGCCTTTTGTCTGAAATTAACTGGCGTTTTGTTAGATGCACAATGCCTACATATAAAGAATAAGAAGAATTTTGATACAGTTGCTGTTGCTAAAAATGGTTGCTTTATCTGTAGGCCAGTATTTATTGTTTTGTCTGTCTAAGCAGTTTGTTATTGTTGTTTTGATGGCTGAGTAGACTTCGAGGTGTCTTTATGTTATAAAGCGATTCCGTGTAAATTGCAGTATTACCGACATGACTGTGCCTTATAGTTCAATTAGTGAAATGAACGTTTTGTATACAGGTCTTGATGCAGAACGCATAATATGTAGGATTTAATATTTAGTTTTAGATTTCACTATTATTATTATTATTATTATTATTATTATTATTATTATTATTATTATTATTATTATTATTATTATTATTATTATTATTATCTGCTTGTCATTCACAACCAAATATGTCGGTGGGTGTGTCAATTTTGCATAAACTCCAGGACAAGTAATGTGGCAAGTTACCGGCAACGCTGCTTGGTTAGTTTAGTGCGTAATTCTCGTCATCATACATTTTTGCTCCTCTAGAACGTTGAGAGTTGCAGTGAAATAGCCTTTATTTTTCAACTATTTATCTTCAAGCTTTAAAAGAAACATGTTGCGCGACAGGAAATAGATTATTTACCTGATTTTCGGATTGCTTAAGAGATCTAACAACAAGTATAAATGGGGCAGTTTAAACTAATATTTCCACTTGACATACTGATTGTCAACTTAGTGTGTGATGTGATGACAGCTGATTCAAACATATCTTCAAGCTCTTCTAGAGCCCAATGGAAGGAAGAAATATCGTCGTTTATTTACATATATACTGGAGGCTTTGAGATTTGTCGACCTCGTATAACAATTAATGGAAAGTAAAGTGCTTAAATTCATTTAGTTTAGTACAGAATTGTTTTTCCGCATTTTCCTTATGCTACAGCTTTGTCATTACTTAATTATTCAAGTTAATTTTCACTCGCCATGGGATATGTAAGTCTTGATAAATGTAGTTTGCTTAGAAATTTGAATAACTTAAATAATTATTTTTTGTTGTTGCTCACGTGTTTGCCTTTGGTTTTCTACCTGCTATCATCATCATCGTCGTCATCATTAACAGTATCCTCGTAAACAGCAATAATCGGCATTTGACTATTGTTGATTCACTTCTGCATTAAAGTCTATAATTATATGTGGCCTATTGCACAAAATTAGGTTTTTTTGTAGAGTACATTATTTCTAGCATATTACCCATTTTATTCGAACCAGTCATTTAAAAATCCCAAGTTTCGTATAAAAAAGTGATTTCAATTAATGTTGGAATTGACGCCCGTCACCGTCGTTATTTAACTGAAATATGTCAGCACAAATCATGTCTTTAATGCACATATGAAAATTTGGGGAAGATTTTTTCGGTGTTTTTAACATAAAAGTGTTGAGTGGAGGACCTTCCGTTGTTTCCTTCCATCAGTGTTTGTGCTTGACATTGTGTGTTCATGGTTCGAAATAATAAAAACGTTGGGCTGTCTCGCCTGACATTTCTTAGCTAGTCATACAAATTATAGTAATATGACGGAAGTGCAAATAAGGACCTGTTGTATGCAAAATATGCTTCTGGTGATAACAATAAATAATTTTTAATTGTACTGCCTACATATTTATTTGTGATGAAATCTGCGATTAGTTAATGTTCGTGACTGCATAGAAATTTTGCAGCCGACATTTCCAATCAAGTACAATGTATGCGAGACTACAAGAAGTGAGAGCCGTATATCTAAATTTGATTTCCATATATATTCAATGCGGTTTGATCCTCGATAGTCAGTTTGCCGTCGTACTCTGATGATGATCATGGGAGGTCGAAACGCGTCAGTGCGTGCGACTTGCTGTAATTTTGCTTTGAATTTTCAACGACTAGTTAAATACAATGGGATTTGTTTTTACGTGAAGCTCGCAAACTCGATTTAAAAAATTGTTATCACCACCCGCGCATTCAATTATTTTTTAGGTATTTGCAGTGTTATAACTGCTTTTCATGATGCTAAAATTGATTTACATCTTGTGAAGGCTTGTGGCCTGACGTTAGTTGCTTATATGATATTTCTCTAATTATTTAAAGTACTTGCGCGGATGATTTCTAAATGAAATAGTAAAATTATGTGAAACCACATTACGTGTGTATATTTTAATACCTAGAATTAAAGTGTGATACTTGGAACTGATATATATATATATATATATATATATATATATATATATATATATATATATATATATATTCTTTATAATGTCCATGCCTTTTAATATTACACAGTATATGTCTAATTAGGAATAAAACCCAAAAATGTAGCCATATATGCTTATGATTGCATAGAAACGTGATTAGTATTCACGAAATAAATGGCCTTTATCCACTTTGTTATTAATGTGTTTTTTTCTTCCTAATTAGAAATATATATATATATATATATATATATATATATATATATATATATATATATATATATATATATATATACTGTTTATATTAACTAAACGTTTCATAAGATAGGAAATACAAATGTTTAAGTAAACCGGTTTCGTTATTATTGAGTAATTATCAAGTACTTGTCAGAATTTCCGTGGCGGAAATTCGAACTAGGTTGTATTTGCCTTAGAGCTTGTCATTATAATTTGGTTCAATATCACTTCACAAAGTGGCATGATGTCTGATATGTAATGCCAGATCAGAGATGGCTAGTTCAGAAATTAGGTCAAAATCGATTCCGCATAAGTTGCACCCAAGGAAAGACTGTCCGAATATATTATCTGGGCTTCTTTTGGACAAATGCTGGTGTGTTTCTGCTAATTTCCTGTCCTGTCGCAAAAAATCTTCATTAAATCAGCATCTAATAAATAACAAAAAAATATTTTGTTATATCACTTAATGTTGCATGTATTGTGCAGTTTAAGCAGCATAGTGGATGAGTTACGTAACTGGCGAACATGCACCATAGTTCGAGCCTCGGTCGTAGAATTTCTTGGAAGCTCTTTACAAGTACCTAATAAGAACGAAATCAATCCACTTTGTGAATTGAATTTTGTACATTATGCTATGCTTAGCTTATATTGATAAGACATATATAATAAAATCCTGCCAGTTAACTCTAATTCCATACCAATCTCTCGGTGGCGTAGAAGCTGTTCTATAATTTCTGACTAGGGGTAATATTTAGGAACTTTAGGTCCAAAGTGATGACAGATAGGCTCAACCTGAAGAAAATTCTGACTTAAAAGATAGATTGACATATAATTGAAAATTGAATGTAGTACACTGTTTGGGTGACACAGTGGATGAATTGCTAGATTGATACAAATGTGCCTCGGTTTGAGCCCCGGCTGTTGCAATTCTGGCAATTTGTTAATGAGGGTATAATGGGGACGAAACGGGTCTACTTGATGAATTGCTTTTGCTATACTATACAACGCTTAGTTTATACTGACAACCGGTATTTAAATATAAACAAGTGCCGTTATCAAAATGTGTTTGATTAAGAATTAGGCTTTCACTTCTACGATGGAAGTTCAGCCATGGTAATGGTCTACAAGAAACGACTGAGATTGGTCAGCCAAGTGAGCTGAACATGTACAAGAACAGTCTTTCTATAATAAGCAAATAAAAATGTACTCAATCAATACAGCCTTCTGGAATCATAAATGTTCTACAGTTCATATCATTAAATCAAAATGATTTCAATTTCGATATTGGAGCTATTAAAAGTGGGCAGAAGATTTACAGTGTAGTTTATTAGACATTAGTGCACGAGCTAGGACGGATTATGAGGTTTTTCTTTGTGCTGTTGAAAAAACATGAAAGAGAAATGTAATGCCTTGCATCCAACAGATTTAAAAATATGATTATAAGACGTATTTTTTGAAGTTAATATTTTGCGGTGTGTAAGCTTCTATTTTTCCAATGCCGCGTTTTGCGTACGCGGGTAATAGCTGTACACGGGCAGTTACACAAAGATCCGATTTCTCACAATTTCCAATTTTGTTTTGTCTTTGATCGGGTTGACTTGTTCTTCGTTCAACTGGAAATGCGGTTCTATCACATCTGTGATTACTGGCGCCGTTTCGGTGCCTACTTTCCAGCACCATCCTCAGACAACACAGTACGACAATAGCAGATTTAAGCAAATGTGGAAACCTCGTTCCAAAACCATTCTATTTATATATATTTGACTCAACACTAATTTTAATCATAGAATTTGTCTCAGTAACTAAACTCAATATATAACTATTTATAATTAGCAGACCAATCATTACCTCACCTATACATCATCTCATCTCGTATGCAGAATATTTTAGGGGAGAGAGACAGTATCGAAACTTTTGTTATTTGTTATAACTGTATTGCTACTATGTCACGGTAATCAAAATTTAAAAATGAGGATGGTGCTGGAAAGTAGGCACCGAAACGTTGCCAGTAAACAAAAAATGTGATAGAACCGCATTTCCAGTTGAACGAAGAACGGGTCAACCCGATCAAAGACAAAACAAAATTGGAAATTGTGAGCAATCGGATCTTTGTGTAACTGCCCGTGTACAGCTATTACCCGCGTACTTTCATTGACTACTATACTATATTTTCGTTTTTTACAATAATTAATATTTTGCACGTCAGAATGTTGCTCAATTGCCCGATCCTTGTTTTTTCGAAAAATTTTATTTTGTTAACTATGTGCATTTTTAATTTGAATATTTTGACACTCATTTCCAGGTTTTGCTTTATTGATTGACTAAAATCGATGAGATGACGGAATGATGAGAAAGACGCTAGGTATTAAGTGTCCAAATATTCAAATAAAAAAATATGGAAAGTGAACAAAATAGACTTTTTCAACATAACTAGGAAGAAGTTATTTTACTTTTTTGTCAGTATGTTTTCCATTTCATAAAATTTATTATTGGCATT
>JAQBSW010010978.1:0-21929 GCA_029291075.1 Eudiplozoon nipponicum | reverse complement strand
TCGAAACGCGTCAGTGCGTTGCAGCTGGCGGTAGTTTTGTTATGTTGTTCGATGACTGGTTAAATACAATGGGATTGGTGTTTACTTCAAGCTCGCAAACTTGATTTAAAGAATTGTTACCACCACCCGCGCAATCAATTATTGTTAAATTGTATTGCCTATATATGTATATGTGGCGAAAGCTGCAAACAGTTAATGTTCGTGACTGCATAGAAATTGTGCAGCCGACATTTCCAGTCAAGTTCAATGTATGCGAGACTGCTAGAGGTGAGAGCCGCATATCTAAATTTGATTTCCATATATATTCAATGCGGTTTGATCCTCGATAGTCAGTTTGCCGTCGTACTCTGATGATGATCATGGAAGGTCGAAACGCGTCAGTGCGTTGCAGCTGGCGGTAGTTTTGTTATGTTGTTCGACGACTGGTTAAATACAATGGGATTGGTGTTTACTTCAAGCTCGCAAACTTGATTTAAAGAATTGTTACCACCACCCGCGCAATCAATTATTGTTAAATTGTATTGCCTATATATGTATATGTGGCGAAAGCTGCAAACAGTTAATGTTCGTGTCTGCATAGAAATTGTGCAGCCGACATTTCCAGTCAAGTTCAATGTATGCGAGACTGCTAGAGGTGAGAGCCGCATATCTAAATTTGATTTCCATATATATTCAATGCGGTTTGATCCTCGATAGTCAGTTTGCCGTCGTACTCTGATGATGATCATGGAAGGTCGAAACGCGTCAGTGCGTTGCAGCTGGCGGTAGTTTTGTTATGTTGTTCGACGACTGGTTAAATACAATGGGATTGGTGTTTACTTCAAGCTCGCAAACTTGATTTAAAGAATTGTTACCACCACCCGCGCAATCAATTATTGTTTAAATTGTATTGCCTATATATGTATATGTGGCGAAAGCTGCAAACAGTTAATGTTCGTGACTGCATAGAAATTGTGCAGCCGACATTTCCAGTCAAGTTCAATGTATGCGAGACTGCTAGAGGTGAGAGCCGCATATCCAACTTTGATTTCTACATATATTTAATGCGGTCTGATCCTCGATAGTCAGTTTGCCATCGTACTCTGTTGATGATCATGGAAGGTTGAAACGCGTCAGTGCGTTGCGGCTAGCGGTAGTTTTGTTATGTTCTTCGACGACTGGTTAAATGCAATGGGATTGGTGTTTACTTCATGCTCGCAAATTTGATTTAAAGAATTGTTACCACCACTCGCGCAATCAATTATTGTTAAATTGTATTGCCTATAATTCGAAAGCAGCTTAAATTGGAAAAATGAAGGCAAAACTTTCGTTTATACAAATGAACAGTTAATGATTGTGCGCCTGGTTGTAATAAATCTTTAAATCAAGCTCGCAAATTTAATTTAAAGAAAAAAATTGTCTTTTTAGACTAATTATATAGCATATTTGCACAGATTTATATAACATTCAATGCTTTTATTACTAATTGGAGAGTAGTTTTGTTAACAGTTCAACTTTGTCATATAATACAAATGATAACAGTGGACATTTTTGTAATTGCTCAGTGATAAAGCAACCAAACTTAGAACGTTATTGCATAATATTGGCGATCACTAAATAGAAAAGCAATTATTGGAGATATGCGAGATATATATATATATATATATATATATATATATATATATATAAGATCCTTTTATATTTGATAATTGGATAGATTCTATATTATGAGCAAAATTGTGGGCCATCTGACGATTGACGCTCTTAAATGGATTAATTTAAACAATTAAACTGACCACATTCGCTCAATCATTGGTTGTTAAAATGCATTACATATTTATATATATGGCGAGAGCTGCAAAAATTTAATGTCCGTGACTGCTTGGAAATTGTACAGCCGACATTTCAATTCAAGTACAATGTATGCAAGGCTGCTAGTTTTGCTTTCCATATAAATGCATTACGGTTTCATCCTCGTTAGGCAGTTTGCCGTCGTATTCTGTTGGTGATCATGAAATGCCGAAACGCGTCAGAGGCGTGCGACTGGCGGATAGTTGTTTTATGTTGTTCGCCGACTGCTGACCACAATGGGATTGGTGCTTACTTCAAGCTCGCAAACTTTATATAAAGAATTGTTATCATCACCCACAATCGTTGACTGCTAATTTAGTACTACCTATATATATATATATATATATATATATATATATATATATATAATATATATATATATATACTATCTATCTCTCTCTATATAAATCTTGAAATGATAGTAAACGTATAAATGATCATAATAAAATGACGCATTTCATTTAGCTTATAAATTCTATAAATTTGTTTGAATGAGTTAAAATTGAATAAAGTACAAGGAATTAGGAATAAAATTATTTCGAATAACGAAAATGTGGACATGGAGCATAAAACGATTTTAGGAGAAATGAGAAATAGATAAAACTATGTGCTGGTTTGTACAAAAATTCAGTATAGATAATTGCATATATATTAGTTTACCGACACAAACAGTATCTAACTGTTATGTATTTAATTAAATGATGCCGTGATTACCGTGAAATGTGAAAACTGATATCGATCTAGCCTAGAGTGTATGGATTTTTGGCGGTGTTGATGTTGTATAATTTCGTTTTCTGTACATTAAGTAAATGTGTTACAATATAATCCGACTCGGCAGCCATTGTTTTAGAATCATGAAGCTTTTCAGCACTTCAATGTTGGTATCAGGTACTGACACAAGATCCCTGGTGTCGGTGTCTTTTACAGATGCGGAATATATATTATACATAGTGAGTTAGCTTTGAAGTCGCATTGTCGAAAACTTTATATGATGTTGGCTTCTGTACTACAGGTTTACACCTTCGTCTAGGAGATCTTCCATCCTTTTTTCCTACTTTCCTCACCCAAATATATTGTAGGTCAATAGCGTAATACCGGCTCGTACTGATGAGTCGCCCGTAAGCACGAAACGAATGTGCACGAGATTATACATTCCGTTCATGCTGTCTTTGGTTTATCTTTCTGGACATGTTTGAACTATATTGTTACTAGGTGCGCAACATCTTATTCATAAGTACATTTGATTGATTTTAGATTCGCAATGCTGTGCGAGGTTTTAAATACAGTTGGAATGGTGTTCATTTCAAGCTCAAAATAACTGAAAATTATCTAAAATCCTAATTCACAGCTCAATAACTAAAAAAAAACATAACAGGCAACCTCATTGCACATTAGATAGCTTTTACGAATGGAAAGGCACTATGTTTGGTGTTAACCACAAAATAGCAATGTCGATTTGTAAGTTATTTAGTTAGTTAATTAATTATTGAGTTAGTTAGTTATTTAGTTATTTAGTTAGTTAGTAAATTATTCATTTAGTTAGTTTATTATTTAGTAAATTTATTTATTCACTTAATTAAATAGTTAGTTAATTAGTTATCTATTTATTCAGTTATGTAGTTAGTTAACCTTTAATTTAGATAGTTAGTTAACTGGCTAGTTATTTATTTGGTTAGTTAATTATTTAGTTAGTTAGTTAGTTATTTAGTTAGTTAATTAGTTATTTAGTTAGTTGGTCAGTTATTTAATTAATTAGTTTGTCCTTTTTATAGTTAGCTAATTTTTATTCTGTTATTTTCTATCTCTATCAGTTGAATTATTTTTTATTGTTGTCCTTAGTGAACAAATTTTTTAGTTGCTATATTATTCAATTTACGGTAATATATCTCTTCGTTTCTTCCTCGCCACCGTTAGTAATATATATATAAGCTCAGGTTATTTCCTGATTTATTATAGCGAGCACCTTTTGTACAGCTTATTTTCGTCGGCAAATTCATACATAAATTATAACTGATGTGCAGTTGGAGAAAGCCACATTGTCATTGTTTCGAAGGCTTACCTTTATCTGAGCTAAAAAAACATGCACGAATATAAACTAAAGGCCTAGCCGGCAAAAGGTGTAATTGTTGCAACAACAACAAAGCATATTTTAAAAGTATTTCAGGTAACATGTGATTTGTTTCTGACTGCGTCTAGAGAGGGATACCGTGCTAAAAGAGTGGAGAAATTCTCCTTTGAAAATTAAAATGTATTAATCATCCTGCAGCAAAGTTTGGTAAACAATGGGATTGATCATTGGCTAGTCAACTAAATTTTGTACTTAGAAACAGATTTCCAGTATGCAAAATTGAGTGGAGTTGTGTTTGGCTTCAATCTAGTTTGCTCGAAACAATAATAATTTAATCGACTGATAGATAGATGGCTGATAGGTCTGAAGACAAATTTCGGTTAAATTAAATTAGTGAGTTCATGAACAGATGGCTTGGCAAATGAGTATCTTCTATTTTGAATGTGATAATAATTCAGCGTGTTATTAGTATGGAATTCATAAAAATAATTATTAAAGCTGTGAAAATGTATGGAGTATCATAGCGTCCGAAAGTTTATTATCTATGATAGCTTAAACCATGGCGGTGAGAAACTACTGTTTATTTAATTGTATATTATAATTACTAACATAATGATAGCTACAGTTTTATTATCAATATTAAAATGAGAATGATAAGTATAATTAGTAATGATAATCACTTGGGGGCAATATTAATAATGGTGACTAAGACATGCCGAAAATTAGAATGAAGAAAACGTAACTGATGATGATGATGACGTCAAATTTGAAAATATTGAGGCAAAAGAAGATATTTTGGAGCATTGTGGGAATGCTGAGAATTGTGAATATTAAAATAATATTCTGGACGATTATGATGATTTGGGTGGTGCTGATTTTGGTGAAGAAGATGATGATGATGATAATGGTGATGACGACGTTGACATTTATGAAGATGATGATGGTGATCACGTTTATTATATTTATGATATTCTTATTAATAATATTGATGCTGCTGCTGATGATGATGAAGATAACAATATTATATAATCAGCGCGTATGGTATTGTGAACATGGACAAATACACATAAAAATGATTAATGTTTCAATTAAATGTGAACTTTGGCACCATTTCAATAGCATAAAAGTTACCGTGTAGGTAAATATAAAAAATAAGTTCTCTGTGCAGTATGGCATCTTCTGATTTTGCAAATGTGGGCATAAATTATAAAACTAAAAGACCGAGGATATAATAATTAAGTGGTGTACAATTTGTTGCAGTAATTCGCGCTTAGACTGAAACCATGCTGAGCCAGGTCGTTTGACTGCTACGGGAGCAACAGTTACGAATGCCATTTATTCGATTCAAGCCATAAATTTTGATGTGAAGCAGCTGTTTGTTCGTGGGAACATTGGCTCATAATACTTCAATGTTAAATTCCAAAAAAGTTATACACGCCAGGCAATCTTTGCCCAGCTTTCACGTATTATACGCACTCGAATATTTCACACAAACACAAGCACACACACAACACACAGTCAAACATCCAAATTCACAGCAAAGAAAAACGTTATATATATTAATAATATATTGCCAGTACAACATAATGGATTCGTTGACACCAACTTATTCTTATATTTTGTTTTCTAGATCCAGGTTTCGTACTTTTTTCGCAATTACCTCACAAGTAAGTTTTCGCGGAAACAGGAGTTCCACAATAAATCTGTTCTCGAAAATGTGAGACACTGTATAGAAATTACTATATGAACTGAACTGTGACGGGCATAATATGTTACACGATCTGTGCTTCACTAGGCTACAGGCAGTCAATAGTGTGAAATGCCTTGTGCAAATTTAACTCCATTCATCTAAAACCATGCATTTTGCCTTTAAATCACGGAAAAGGTGCGCTGTTGATTATTAAATATGAAAAAAATCTATTCTGAATGTTGCATGAAATGTAAAATAATTTTTTATCAACAAACACGAACTGTAATATATTGAATTGAATGATGTCATGCTTACCGCGAAATTTGATAACTGATATCGATGAAGGCCAGAGTATATGGTTTAACTGGAGTAACAGGTGTTCGGAAACTGTTGTAATTCTTAATTTGGGTGAACTTTAGCATAAATTTATATCCATCAGGTTGGTATCATGTACCGACTCGGAAACCATAGTGTTAGTATCCGTTACTCATCGATTTCAAAAAAGGTATCAGTTACTAACACAATAGCCATAGTGTTATTATCCTTTACAGACTCGGTATATATATTATATAGTGTGAGTTAGCATTGAAGTCGCATTGTCGTTGACTTTAGATTATGTTAGCTTCACTATTACAGGTTTACACATTCGTCTAGGAGATTGTACCGCCCTATTATTCCACATTCTTTTACCATATATATAGTGGTTAAAGGGCGTAATACCGGCTCCTACTGATGAGACGCCAGTAAGCACGAAACGAATGTGCATGAGATTTTACTTTCAGTTCAGGCTGCCTTTGGTTTATCCTTCTGTTCACAGCTGAACTAATTTGTTACTAAGTTCGCAAAACCTAATACATACGAACAGATGAAATCGGAAAAAATTACACTAATCGTATATTTAAAACAAGATTTTATCTGCTACGCGGGACATATTTCGTGTATTCAAAGCCAAATAATTGTTTTTTACACATGCTTTGGAATCTAGCGAAGTAGATTCAGGCTCTGCGAAAAGTTGGACTGAACTCTGTGTAGTTTTAACTCAGAAAGATAGAAAAAATGTTTTTTTTTAAATATTTTGTAGGCTGCTTTCAAGCGGAATCCTGACATGTCATTAATTTTGTAGACTAAGAAGAAAAATCACGTACATCTGCTTGAAGACTGAGTTACGCATTAATATAAACCGCTTAATTGCATCGCGCGCCAGCCAAAACTTTATGGTAGCTAAAAATGTTACAATTGCTTAGCCTAGAACAAGTTCGGCCAAAGTTGCAAAGTAATTATTCGCGTAACTGCTTAGAAATTGTGCATCCGACAATACAATCAAATAAAATGTACGCGAGACTAACAGTGGTGAGCCGCAATTTGATTTTCATTAAATTTCACTTGCTTAGCGATTAAAATGCCTTAATTCAGTTTGCCGTTTTGCTCTTATGAGCAACATGGAAGGTTGAAACGCTGCAAAGCGTGTAAAAGTCGGTTGAACTGCTATGTCTTCCTACTAGTTAAATAAGTGGGATTGGTATGTACCTTAATGTACAGACTTTACTGAAATAAATAGAGCTAATTTATCTGACATGGTGTATCTAATAAGCGGTAATTATTTTTAAAAAATCAAATTTGTGGATTGATTTAAACACTAATTCTAATTTTAATCAGTTGCACAAAATGGAATAGATGCTATCAACCACATGTACTGCTTCCTATCATACGTTATGATTAGTATTCCTGTTCGAAAAATACTGACTAATTTTGATCGATCTGAAATAAATATGCATTCGTGCATCCAGTAGAGAAAAGCCTCTGCGATACTCCTAGAAATGATAGCCACACTCCTGCGATACACAACGCGGTTTCATCTCTGATAATCAGTTTATCGTCTTTCTAAAGTTCTTAAAATGTTGATTGTGGCTTGTCTCAAATTTTACCACGTGTTATTAAAGATATCTCTTCGAGATTTATTATTATTATTATTATTATTATTATTACTATTATTATTATTATTATTATTGTTGTTGTTGTTGTTATTATTATTAGTAGTAGTGTGATGATTATTATTATTATTATTAGTAGTAGTAGTATGTAATCAAGGTTGCGATCTTGATATAAACACCCTGATTCATTATGTATATACATTTGTGGTATAAACTAAGTATTTTATAGTGTAGAAAAGGCAATCTATCCAGTAGACAAGTTTTGTTCTGGATGAATTGCCGTTTGTACACTATACAATACTTAGTTTCATCTGACAAATTTATGTAAATAATGGATTAGGTGTTTATATCAGAACAACTACTGATTCTAGTATATTAACAAATTAGTTCAGTTGTGACAGAAGGATAAACCAAAGGCAGCATGAACGGAAAGTATAATCTCGTGCACATTCGTTTCGTGCTTACTGGCGACTCATCAGTAGGAGCCGGTATTACGCCCTTTAACCACTATATATTCGGTAGAAGAATGTGTACCGTCCTATTATTCCACATTCTTCTACCGAATATATAGTGGTTAAAGGGCGTAATACCGGCTCCTACTGATAGTCACTATGTTACATATACGTGATATATACTACCGTATTTCATCGGCTAGTGACAATTCTTGAACTAATTTGTTACTAGGTTCGCAAACTATACTATGCATATATATTAGAATCTTCGCAACAAACAGTATTTAACAGCAACCTTGATTGTTAACACCGCCCGCGCAACCACCATTCATTTAATTTTATAAATGTTCATTTTATTACCACTTCCCAATGTAGTGTTTGTTAAATAATGATAGATTTGGGATGATTAGGTGGACTTTCGGGCTAAAGGGACGCCATATAGGCTCAAACAAAAGAAAAATTAACAGAGGTATAAGTTATCATATAACTGAAAACTGGGTGCAGTGTGCTTCAGGGTTGTTTGGTGATTAGAACACCAGATTCCGAAGCGACGGGCTCAGGTTTAAGCCCTGTCTGCGGAAATTTCTGGACAGTTCGTAATGAGTTTCCATTAAGAACGAAACCGGTCTACTGAATGAATTGACTTTTCGACATTATACAATGCTTTGTTTTATTGACAAATGTATATATATATATATATATATTTATATATATATATAAATATAATGTTTTTGATGGTTATATCAAGATATTAAACTTGATTTAAATAATGGTCTCATTAATGTTGGTTTCATTTCATTAGATTTACACACGTCACTTATGTGTATTTGTGATTGGTATGTATTCAGATAAACATAATTAGTACGCATGTATATCAAACTAAGTGTAATTGCAACCAATAGACGCTAACTTCTCCTCTGCAGGCGTCAGGTAAATTTTGTTACTCTTAACACTTGAAATTATGTAGTATATGGGTGATTTCTTTAGATAAGGGGAAGAGGACACAAAATATCCTGTTCGGGTAAATTATCAAAATTTAGTAAAATAATAAGTTCAATTGAGATATAAAATAAAAAGAGTTATTCGAAAGAAAATTATGAAAATTGCTTAACGAAAGTATGATGGATATAAGTAAAAAAGTAAATCAAGATAAAAGTCATTTAACAAGCACTCCGATTATTAAGAACCATAAATTATTAGTTTCAATAAGATAATAGTTATAGGATGACATTTTGATTTAAATAATTACTATTACCACCCGCGTAATCAATTTTTGTATAATTATATATTTTATACACATGTAGTGAATTCTGGAAAACGTTAGTATTCGTGACTGCATCGAAACTGTACAGTCGACGTTGCCTGTCATGTAGAGATGCATGCGAGACTTATAAAGGCAAGAGTCTCATGTCCAATTTTGCTTTCCTGATATACGTATTGCAGCTCACAATTGTGCTCTGCTGATGAGCATGGAAGATCAAAACACGTTAGTACGTGTGACTGGCGGCAATTGTTATATATTTTTAGACTTGTCAAGTACATTGGGATTGGTGTTTATTCCAATCTCGCAAAAATGAGTTTAAGAATGAAATATAGGTATTTGGAATTAGGTAGACTGCGTAAAATATTGATAGCTTATGTTCAGCATAATAATTTAATAAAAGCAACAGTAAGAAATGACCTAAGTAAATTAACACCTAATTTGAGATATTTAAAATCTGATTGGGATAATGAAGATCGTACGGTTATATTGATCCCGAGTTCCAGATTAAGCACACTAAATTGATTTTAATAATTGATATGTATATTCGCGTAATCAATGATTGTTTAATTATAAAAAATTGTCAATTGAAGTGCACTTCCTTTCCTTAATGACAGATTAGGAATGTATTTTTGGAACTTTATGTCCAAAGAGAAGCCATGTAGGCACCACCTGAAAAAGAGGTTAACTGAAATAAAAAAAATTATGTAATCGAAAAGTGTGTTATGTGCAGGATGTCGGTGCAATGGATAGAATCACAAACTCAGAAAAAAATATGCTCTGGTTAGAGCCTAGTCCGAAATGAAATTCTGCAAAGCGCTTGACGAGATGTCAACAACACCAAAGCTGTCTATCTGATGAAATTCCTTGACTACATTATACAATGCTTAGTTTATAGTAACAAATTAAACAATAGGGTGGTTTTTGTCATTTCAAGCTTACATGGTGGATATAAATAACATTTATCGCCACCTGCACAATCAAAGATTGTTTAACTATGGTCAAGTAGACGGATTGTCCTTATTATCTTCGGTTGCGGAGTGGAAAATTTGTCTATTTTACAAACTAAAGCTTCTAGTTATTGGATATCCTTCAATTGATAACAACTCTGCACCGTTTGTATTTTTAATTGACTTCATAAATGGAATTAAAATGTGGATAATTTATTATCTAAATTTATTTTTCCGTGCAGCATGCGCCTCTTAACAGGGAAAGAAAACTCGAAATTTTGCATGATTAATGATTCGACGAAATTTCCCCAGCTAACGTACACTAATTAACGCATAGAAAGTAGCCTGCTAAGTGCGCAATTAACTTGTAATTTAATTTATGTATTTCTATCAATTCCAGCTATAGTAGTTTTCAAATTCAAACTGAAATCTGCGCTTATTTTTTTAAACTCTGGCATACTAGAAATACAGGAAAAGCACGCACACAAAAAAGGAAATATATCTGACAGACCTGCACATTAAGAACATGTACAATGTGAGTTGGATGACGAGTGGATAAATATGCATACGATATTGAGTGAAAGGGAAAGTAAAGTAATAGTAATCAAGTGGAATATTGAAGGATTGGTTAGTTCAGGTGGTAATTTTATCATTGAATAAACAAGTGATATTCAACTTGTTTTGTTGGATAGTCAGTGTGTCATTGCATAGTCGTTAGAATGTTGTACGTGAGAGAATGAAACTAACTGGCGTTAGTTCCTCTATGATATCGACTTTCTAAGACAATGTGATTTATGTTTGTTGAAGATAGAGGAACTTGAATTAAATAACACTGTAAACACTACTTACGCATTCAATAAGTACTAAGTGAGCACATGTTCGTGCAGATGCGTGATTTTCGGAGTGAGTGGTTGAGTTAAAGAGCAAGTGAGAATGTGATTGGATGAGTGAAGGATTAACGAACTAAGTATGATTAAGTGTATTAATCAGCTGTGGATTTATGGAGTGCGTAGGGAATTATTGTTTAGGTGAGAAAAAGAGAGAGTGGCTGGTTAGCTGTGTTCGAATGAGTGACTCATTGTTTGCGATTGAGTGATTGAGGAGATGAGTTAATGAGTGTGTGGCTGGCTAAGTAAGTTCATTCATGACGAGTTAGATGAATTGAATACATAAAATAAAGAGAGATTATTTCTTGAATTAATTGAGAGATTAATTTAGCAAGTTGATAAGTGACTGAGTTCCTCATAGAACAACTGGGGGAGCTGATGAACATGTGTAAAAACGAGTAAGTGTGTCATAATTTCGCTTAATCTGTGAATTAGTGTTTAGTTGGATGAGTGACTAAGTATTTGAGTTAGTACCTCAGTAAATTTTTTTATTGTGCGTGTGTGCGTGTAAACGTACGAATGAATTCTATTTAGAGCCAGTGAATGGGTGTTTGAATGGGTGATTAAATGAATGATTTGATAAATAAATAATCATGGAATTGGGTGAGTTTTAATGTTCATAATTAAAAGAATTTTTCTTCAAAGAAAGTCAGTAGTGGGGGAAATGAGTTACTTAGTGTGGATATGCGCGACTGAGTGAAAGTCTAATAACTTAACGACTCATTTGTTAATTGTCATTTACATATTTAATCAGAATGCGATGTAGTGAGTATGGGGAGTTGATTGGTTAAAAGTATAAATTCATGTACATGCGCAATTGAGTTAAACAAAATTGACAGCAAATTTTGAACTGAACATTTATCATTCAGTCCACCTGCATAATTCAGGAAGTTGTCTTCAGAGTTATCGGCTTGACGATTAACATGACAAATGGGAAAAATAGATTTCTTTTATAAACAAATGTGTATATCGTGTTCGTTTGACAGCATCGAATAACATAAAATGATCAACATTGATAAAAGTTACTAATAAGTGCATCAAAACATTCAAATGTTACACTATTAATCCTCCCAACGAAGTTCCACTAACATCAATTTGCCTTTTATTTTTTAAATGGCTGGACAATTACCTATCTAGTCACAGCAACAGTTAATATTATCGCAGAACACAAGTGATTCCCCATGACCTAATCTGTTCAGCCTCACAATTCATGATATACATATGCACATATATGTTCATTCTCCAAGAACAGAAAAATATAACTTTACATGTCACAATATTTGATACAGGGTATAAAACTTTAAATAGGATAGCACGAGTTCAGAACTGTTCTCATTCTAAAACTCGTAAAATTTAGCCAAATGAGAAACTAGTGGCTATGGTACATATTATATATGCATCGAATTTGCTATTAAATTGTACTGTCAACTGATCTATTTGAGTTCGCATCTAATACTGAGTGTATATGTAAGCTTGTATAAGATTGCGCGGTACATATGACTTCTCATTTATGACCAATTTTATAGATTGTTCGTGACGTAGGGCTGGCTTCTATTGATGAAATTTCAATAAGCTCTTGATGGCGGCATACCAAAGATTACATCCTTCCTTATGCCGTCGCAGATATATTGTTCTGATTCTATATTGACGAAAGTTTTATTTGTTGTACCATACAGAACATTTAATTGCGGTCAAAATTCTGCTCAGTTTTAATTTATGTGAGACTTCAAAACGTAAGTATTGCCAATGTTCATTTAAGAACATAATGTTCAACCCAATACCACGTCCCTAGGTAGCGTGTTGTCTGTACTATAATGACAGACTGCGGGTGGTTAGTTGGAACTTTAGCTCTAAATGGATGCAATATAGGCTCCACATTAAGGAAAGGCTAACAAAGAAACAGTAGTTAGTATATAATTAAAAATGATGTGTTTATTGCGGCAAGGTGGCTCAGTGGATAGAGCACCAGATACTGTAGCAGACGTGCTGAGATTCAAGCCCTGTCCGCGGCAATTTCTAGACAGTACGTCAGGAGTTCCCAATGAGAATGAAACCGGTCTTATAATGAATTGCCTTTTTCTACACTATACAATAATTAGTTTATACTGACCAATGTATGTACATAATGGGTAATTTCAAGATCGCAACTTTGATTTAAGCAATATGTTAATGGTTGTATCATACATGACATTTAACTGTGGTCGAAATTCTGATCAGATTTAATTTATGTGAGATTAAAAGACGTGAGCGTGGCCATATATTATGTGTATGGCCGTTTTAACCCCGTTATTTGTCTTCAATCTTTTTTGGACAATAAACATGTAAGGTCGAAATTCATTCTTTATTGCGCATCTTCTAAGTTGCACCACCGGTTAAATGAATAGCATTTATGATTATCTTATTTCTACAAAATCGATTAAAATAACTGGTATCACCACGAATATTACTCAACTTTGGAAATAGTTCAGAAATAATTAAGTAATACTGACAAAAATTCTTCAAATAAGTTTTGCGAGCTTGAAATAAACAAAAATCACACAAATAAACAAGGTCACACATACTGACGCGTTTCGACCTTCCGTGGTCATCATCAGAGTACGACGGAAAAATAATTTTCTTTTCCTTAAATATGCATTGCGGTTTGATCCCCGTTAGACAGTTTGCCGCCGTGCTCCGATCATCATCATTGAAAGTTGAAACGCGTCAGTTCAAGTAACTGACGGTAGTTTTGTTCGACTACTGGTTAAAAACTATGTTGATGGTGTTAGTTTCAAGCTTGCAAACATAATTTGATCAATTATATTATGTTTTTTTGCGGAGAACTAATATATATGCAATTATGTTTAAGGTGTTGCGCACCTAGTAACAAATTGGTTCAATTGTGACCAGAATAACAAACCAAAGACAGCATGAACGTAAAGTATAGTCTAATGCATATTAGTTTCTTGCTTACTTGCGACTGATCAGTTAGAGTCGGTATTAAGCCCTTTACTTACTAAATATTTGGGTGAGTAATGTGGAATAATAGGACGGTACAATCTGCTAGACGAATGTATACACCTGTAGTAGTAAAGCTAAATACATATAAAGTCTCGACAATGCGACTTCAACACTAACTCACACTATATAATATATATATACCGAGTCTGTAAAGGATACCAACACTATGGCTATTGTATCAGTACCCGATACCAAAACTATAGTACCGAAAAGGTACCTGGTACTAACACCATGGTTACTTTATTGGTACTATAGTGTTGGTATCGGGTACTGACACAATAACCATAGTGTTGATATCCTTTACAGACTCGGTATATATATTATATAGAGTGAGTTGGCGTTGAAGTCGCATTGTCGAGACTTTATATGATATTAGCTTCACTACTGCAGGTTTACTCCTTCGTCTAGGAGATTGTACCGTCCTATTATCCCACATTTCTCACCCAAATATATAGTGGGTAAAGGGCGTAAAACAGGCTCCTACAGATGAGTCGCCTGTAAGCACGAAACGATTGTGCATGAGATTATACTTTCAGTTTATGCTGTTTCTGGTTTATCCTTCTGGTCACAATTGAACTAATTTGTTACTAGGTTCGCAATTCCTAATTTATACTTGCACTGATTTGTACAGTTTAGATATAACACAGTTTTGATATCAGAAATGACAAGATATAGGTAACATAAAATTTCTCTAATAATTTTTGATATCTGGAGGTTTTTCAGTAATTTCTTTATACATGCGGCCTTATGCCATATATTTCCACGTGATCAAAAGACATATTATAAGCAAAAGAAACCGTGAATTACTGGCTCCTAAAGTATGTTACCTAAAAAAAGTTGACATATATAAAACACATCAGCATCTATGACTGAAATTGTTAGTTCCACAATGCAATTTATCGCATATAAACTACCAGTGGTAGATATTACAAGGATGGTGCACCACTAGCCTATGTAAAGCCAGACTATTTAAATGCTATTATGAATTTATAATATTTTCAATAAAATATCGTTCTTCTATATATGAGAAAAATTTTACTAGCCCCGATAAGGCAATACAAGCCTCTCTTATCTTCATAATAAGATAAATCGCCAATCGCCTCAATATACGCGACACACGGTAGCAAAAAATGTCAACTATCAATTTGAATATTTGGACAAAATAGACGGGATACAAGGCATATCACATCAAGTGGGTCTAATAAATAGTAACCTGGATAGAATTATTGGTAGACGGTATTAATTTTACTCAAAGTATATATATATATATATATATATATATATATATATATATATATATATATAGATTTGAAGGAAAATTGATGGATATATATATATATGTGTAAAATGATGGATTGTTAGATGAATGGATGAATTTATAGGTAGCCATACTGACGGGGAATCTCTTTAATTGTCGGGCGTGGGGATTGATAAGGCTTGCATACGAAAACAATCTGGTTATTTATTGAAATGATGGTAATAAGACAGTTGATAGTTGAATTCCGTTGCCTCTCTACATTTAGCATGCTTGTTAGCTATTCCTACACAATATATCTGAATCGTGATTCTTTTTTCACTAATTTAGCATAGAACGGCGCAGTTTACTCTTCTTATTTATGTATGATATTGACTTACAGTTTTTACGTTCAAATATCTCCATTTCAGTCTATCCCATCGTCTACATACTTGTCATAGTTTCAAGCACGAGTATTTGCTCTGACTAGGTCGTATTAAACTGATTGGTCTAAATAACTCATTTATTTTGCGTTTCTTTCTCAAAATGTTTTCTCCACACTTTCGTCATGCTCTCTCTCTCTCTCTCTCTCTCTCTCTCTTGACAGCTTGTTTTATTTATTAATCATCACGATAGGCATCGAGAACCATCAATCGATATTCCGACAAAAATAGTAGCACGTGTGCTCATCATTCAGTGCAAGTCTTCATAACTGCGAAATGGTTACCCTGCAAGGATGATAATTATGTCCAAATTATTATTAATATAAGTAACCAATAGTTGATTGCGCGGGCGGTGGTAACAATTCTTTAAATCAAGTTTGCAAGCTTGAAGTAAACACCAATCCTGGTGTGTTAAATGATAAGTTCGGTGTTAGTTTGAAGGTCGCAATATAGATTTAAGGAATTTTTCGCACTACCTGCGCAATTAGATGATTGTTTAGTTCTAAGCAGTCATTCCGCCACGAGCATACAACACTTAGTTAATTTTTTAAGCGAAGGCTTATTATTGGAATAGTAGAGTATAATTTGAATGAAGTTTATTTTCGAAAATTACATGTTTGCTCAATCGCATCGCATTCTAAATGAAATATTTTCAGTTTTTTTCTCGTACACAAATCTAGAAAATATTAGTTTTCAAAGTATTGTAGAAAACAATAATGCACTAAGTAGGTTGGACTAGGAAATTTTTATCAATCTTGATTGCGAACTGCAAAGAAACAACACATCCACGTATTAAAATCTTGCAAGTATGACGACAGATTCGTTAAGCTTTGAGGTTGACAGATCAGCTGATAGGAAGCATCATTTAATTAACATTGGTACACCATTCGCAAGCTCCCCTCAAAGGTATGCATAATTGTTAATTATTTTAACCTTCGACTGAAAGATTTCAGTAAATCGTTCAATTATTATAATCAAGGTTGCGGTCTTGATATAAGCACCTGACCCAGTAATTAATTACGTATGTCAGTATAAACTACGAATTGTATAGTGTAGAAAGGCAATTCATCCAGAAGACCGGTTTCGTCCTTATTGGGATCTCACCATGTACCGGCCAGAATTTTCTGTTTCAATTATCTGAAACTTAACTATTGCTTTTAAAATATCAATTAATGAAACTAAACATTTTTATAAGCTATCGATAATTTACTTAAGTAGCTTCATTCGTTCTCAATGAGATATTTTTAATTTTCCTTTAGTTTGTTAATTGTCTTTAAATTTAAGTTTATGAACTATGAAAACAGTTAAAATAGATTCAGTCATAACATTTAGAATAATTAAGGATTAACCGTGTTCGGTAAAGTTCTATTTTGCAATTAATATATTCACAATTATACTACATCTCAATCGTAAATTTACTTCTGTAAAACTGATCCTAGTAATACAGACAACCCAATGTCTAAAACAGTGTTTATGTTTGAATAAAAATCCAGATGAGAAATAAATACAAATTCTTTAAATTGAGTTTGCGAGCTTCGGATAAAAACCAAAAGCATCGCATATAACCAGGCACAAGACAGAATAAATACTGCCATTCGTTAAACTGACTGACGTTAATTTTACAACTAGTTAGACGCAATGGGATTGGTGTTTATTTCAAATTCACAAACTTGATTTAAAAAATTCTTGTGCCATTTCAATTTTTTAAAGCCTTACTTTACAGCAGTCTTCTTCTTAGTTGGTGGAGCGGATCAGTGGGATTTCCTGAACTATTTATCACGACTCGTTTGTTTGAAACCCAAGTATAAATGAATGAATTAAAGAATATATACGTACTTGGTAAATTGATAATATTCTTTAAATCATGTTTGTGAGCTTGAAGTAAACACCAATCCCATTTTATTTAACCAGTTGTCGAACAACATAGCTAAACTACCGCCAGTCGCAACGCACGACGCGTTTCGACCTTCCATGATCATCAACAGAGTACGGCGGCAAACTGACTAACGAGGATGAAACCGCATTGCATATATATGGAAAAAAAATTAGATTTGCTGCTCTCACCCCTAGTAATCTTGCATAAATTGTACGTGACTGGAAATGTCGGCTACACAAATTCTATGCAGTGACGAACATTAGCTTATTGCTATAATCAAGGTTGCGGTCTTGATATAAACACCTGACCCATTAAATACTTTCATATGTCAGTAAAGACTAAGAATTGTATAGTGTAGAAAAGGCAATTCATCCAGTAGCCCGGTTAAACATTAGCTTTTTGAAGCTTTTTCCACACACACACACACACACACATATATATATATATATATATATATATATATATATATATATATATATATATATATATATAGGCAATACAATTCAAAACAATAATTAATTACGCGGGTGATGGTAACAACTATTTAAATCAAGTTTGCGAGCTCGAAGTAAACACCAATCCCATTTTATTTAACCAGTCGTCGAACAACAAAGCAAAACTATCGCCTGTCGCACGCACTGACGCGTTTCGAACTTCCATGATCATCATCAGAGTACGACGGCAAACTGAGTAGCGAGGATCAAACCACATTGCATAAAATATGGAAAGCAAAATTAGTTATGCGGCTCTCACCTCTAGTAGTCTAGCGCACATTTTATTTGGCTGGAAATGTCGGCTGCACAATTGCTATGCCGTCACGAACATTAACTGATAGCCGCTTTCGACACAAATAAGTATATAGACAATACAACTTAATAATAATTGATTGAGCGGTTGGTGGTAACAATTCTTTAAATCACGTTTGCAAGCTTGTAGTAAACACCAATCGCATTGTGTTTAACCAGTCGTCGACCAACATAGCAAGACACGGATAATATGTTGTGAGCCGTTGGATTGATTCTGTCTTATGAAAAAATGTGCATGTGTTAAGGAATTCAGATTAGTTTTATTTATATGGAAGGCAATGTAAATAGATGGGAATTTATTCGGCATGGCGCCCATTTTTTGTCTGACATGTGTATCTGTATTTGTCATGAAAAGATATTTCATATCTAGACCTCATTGATAAGCAAACGATGAATTTGATGTTGACTTGGTAATTGACAGATAAAATCCTACCTATATTGCCTTACATTTTCCTCATAAAATACGATTCTAGCGATGGAAAATTTTGTACGATAAGTCTACCTGTTCATTTTCACCTGACTATGGTGACATTGCAAGTTGATGGAGAATGCGATAAATGCTTCTCAGGCAGTCAATTTAATTTTATGTTTCGGAAAAGTTTATCCTGTTTTGTTGTTTTTATATAAAAATGTTAAATATATATATTTATATACATATATAACCAACAAAAATTTACTAAAATCCAGACAAAGCCAAACACCCTCTCGACCAAACTCAAACAAACATTTGATCGGATTATTATAATTAAAGTTGCGGTCTTGATATAAACACCTGACCCGTTAATTACTTACATATGTCAGTATAAACTAAGAATTGTATAGTATAGAAAAGGCAATTCATCCAGTAGATGGGGTTCGTCCTTATTGGGAACTCATCATGTACTGGCCAGAATTTGCCGCGGATTGGCAAGAAACTGAAGAAGAAAGAACAACAGAAAATACGGTAATACAACCATTGTTATTAGCAGCAGAAATTTAAAAACAATATGAGCATTCAACACTGCAATCCGCACACTCTGCGCTCTTACCAAGTGGACAGAACCAAACTAAGGAACAAGGCGAAACGAAAGAAAACACTCGGGAAAAACATTCTTACACGTAAACGTGAACAATACGAAAAGTTGGTTAACACTTAATCCATAAATACAAGAATGATCAGATCTCAAACATCATTTTGCAATACAACGAGAAAGAACCCCTTATATATATATATATATATATATATATATATATATATATATATATATATATATATATATATAGAAGATGACTTGTCTGTAACTGGGTATGGTATAATTACCTGGCCTTACTTTATCTAAAAAGTTATTATTCTAAATTTTCTTTTCTTCAGAATAATGTTCGAGATGCCTTTTCGGATCCATTTATCAGTTCACGACACATAACAAAAATACATACAATTTTTCAATATAAACTTTAAGCTACATAAAGCAGCAAATTAAATTCAACGACTAGGCTAATTCCACTTCTATTTGGCACTCATTAAATGTATATATCAAATTTGACGCAGTCGCAATTTGAATTGTGGCTAAATTATTTCAAAGTTTGGCAGCATTTGCCCAACGTTACGGAAGCCATACATTACATACAATAGTAAGTAGTAATACAAATATTGTATATATATATATATATATATATATATATATATATATATATATATCTGTTTGTGTATGTGTGTTTGTGAGTTTTTTAACGTTGCTTTCTTTATAAGGAATAAATTCACTTTTACTAATTTTTTTTATGTTGTTCGACGACTGGTTAAAAACAATGGGATTGGTGTTTACTTCAAGCTCGCAAACTTGATTTAAAGAATGAATCCTGATGTTTGTCTAATAGTATACGTGGTCATATTTTGGCTCCTGTTTTTGGCTCTTCCCATTAAATCTGCTCATAATAAGCGATCTTTTTATCCTTTTATATAAGAAATATCTTCTTGTTCATTATTGGATGATATTTTCATCTTCAACGTTGTGTCTACTATTATCATTCTTTCCGGATGTCATTGTGCGTAGAGCCGCTATTCATTAGTTAATTGTTGGTAATTTAATAAAATGTAATACTAAATCAATGTACTAAACTGAGCCCTATCTGTGGTAAATTTTGGCCAGTCCGTGATGGGTTCCCAATAAGGACGAAACGGTCTAATGGATGAATTACCTTTTCTAATCTATACAATTCTTAGTTTAAACTGACAAATGTATGTACAGAATGGGCCAGGTTTTTGTATCAAGATCGCAAACTTGACTATATTAAATACATTAAGCCTTTAAGCCAAACACACCAATTATAGTTTTTCGTGCCTCAAATTTAATGGACGGATTTTACTACTGAATGTTGGTTACGTTCTTACAGTTCCACGTATATCATTATTGCGGACAACACCTCATTGTGATCATAATTTTCGGAGTTAGTTAAAATCACAAACAGTTTAAATATAAATTATTTTATAGTTAAATTAAAGCATTTCCTTTCATTCTATTGTTATTATAAAACTAAATCAAATTGCTATAGAGCATACCTACTTAGTTACGGCAAGAATAATATGTTTAATTGCAGTACACTCCGTTGACTGGGTCATTTTCCCTTTTTATTAAGTAACATTTTCGTGGACACATTTCCACTAGTGGAATTGACGAAGATCAATTTTTGTAACCTAGGCAAGTTTTAAATCTTGAACGATTTGGATTCCGTAAAATACATGAAAGGCTTAACCTATGTACCGTTTTTTCGCTCATCCTTTCTAAATGTAGTCACACATATTTCGCTTTAAGTAGAAAATTAGAGGATAGACCGGAATCAAGAATGGTCTCACAGTAAGTTGGCGGTATATAATTAGAATTGTACGAAAATTAAATAATGTCGTCGATACTGACATCCATTTAGCACTTACACAATAATGACGAGATCATAACCTGTGTGATAGATTAAACGAACATAAGTTCTGCTGCAGTGATAAAAACTATTCAAACGCAAGTTGCGATCTTGATATCAATACCAGTCCAATTATGTACAACCATTTTTCACCATAAACTCAGCTTGTTATAATGTAATTATTTAAATCAAGTTTGCGGTCCTGACATAAAAACTCCTACACAACCGCGTCCCGTTCAAGCCATGTCCAGGAAAAATTCTGAAATATACTTTAAGAATGTCCAACAAGGACGAAACCGGTCTACTGGGTTATTTGCTTTTCTACATTATAATTTTTTTAGTTTATAATGAGAAAAGTACGTACATAATATTACAGGTGTTTATATCAAGATTGGATCATTCATTTAATTGATTGTTATCACCGCCCGCGCAGTCAATTTTCATTTAAATATGTAAGCATTCAATTCAAAACTACGTTACCAGGTAGCGTGTCATCTGTTACATTATTACAGATTGTGTGTGGTTAGTTGGAACGTTAAGTTCCAAGCTATACTATATAGGATTCACATAAAGCTAAGCCTAACAACGAAATTTTAGTTAGTATATAGCAAT
>JAQBSW010010977.1:0-21934 GCA_029291075.1 Eudiplozoon nipponicum | reverse complement strand
CCGCGCAATCAATTATTGTTAAGTTGAGAATTGTTTTCGTTTTGATTTATCAATTAATTCATCTAGAACACGGATTTTCGTTTTTTTGCACTTACGAACATTAAAATGGAAATTTTGATTACAGGAGAATTCAGTCTTTTTGTGTTAACACTGTTTCTTTCTGAAAATAACCAATAAAAAGTACAGACAATTGATGGCAGTCTTGGTATATATATTATATATAGTGAGTTTGCTTTGAAATCGCATGGTCGAAGACTGTATATGAAGGTTTATATATTAATATAAGAAATTGTACTGCCCTATTTTCCGACATTATTCACAAAATTATTTAGTTGTTAAAGGGCGTAATACCGGTTCTTATTAATGATTCGCCATTACGCACGAAACGAATGTGCGCGGGATTATACTTTCCGTTCACTCTCTTTATTTTATCCTTCTGGTCTTATTTTAAATAATTTGTTACTAGTTGCGCAACACCAAATACTTAATTGCAAAATTAGATTCTAGTCAATGTTTAAAACACGGCGTAGTGCCATAACGATGCAGACGTTATTTTTATTCCATGCTCCGTACCAGGTCAATTTTTATTATAAACGTCGTTCAATTGTTGGTCACCGTCAAAAATACTAGTAGATAATCCTAAAATTGCTTCGTATCTGGAAATTTCACTTATCGGTCTAAATAATTATTTAATCAACCTTTGCGATCTTGATATAAAAACCTGTACCATTACGTACAAACTTTTGTCAGTATAAACTAAGCATTGTATAATGTAGTAAAGGCAATTCATCACATAAACCGTTTTCGTCCTCATTGGAAACGTACTGTTTGGAATGTAGAGCGTACAGCGATTAAACCTGAGCATGTCAGCTTAATGGCGCGGGTGGTATGAACAATTAATAAAATCAATGTTGCGATCTTGATATAAACACCTTTTCCATTATGTATATAAGTTGGCAGTATAAACTAATTATTTTATAATGTAGAAAAGGTAATTCATCCAGGAGATCAATTTCGTTCTTAATGGGAACTTATCACGTAATGTCCAGAATTTGCCTTTAACAGTGGTACCTCGAAATACGAGCAGCCTAACATACGAGTTTTATTAGATACGATCTGGAGATCGGGCCATATATTTGTTCAAGATACGAGCCCAAATCCGAGATACAAGCCGTGTTTGCGGAGTGTCCCGCTAGTTGGCGCACAGAGTTGATCATCATTCGAAAGAATCTCTCGCTCACTCGCACGTGTTGCCCGCCTAAATTGAAGAGTATCTTCTGCGCTGTACTCTTTTTTGCTTGATTTTTGCGTGATTACTGAACTTTTTTGTGTGTAATCATGATGCCCAAGAAAGTGAGTGCAAAGGACAATGGTAACAGGAAGACGTGGATGATGTCGATAGAACTAAAGCAAGAAATAATAGAAAAATATGAAGGTGGCGTACGAGTGATTGAAATCACAAGGAACTATGAACGTAGGACATCGACAATTTGTACGATATTGAAGCAGAAGGATGCCATCAAGAGTGCTACTCCAGCAAAAGAAGCCACAATTCTTTACCAATAAAGGACAAATATCTACGAGGAAATGGAGAAGCTTCTGCTCGTGTGGGTGAAAGAGGAGCTGTTAGGAGATACAATGACGGAGACGGTAATATACGAGAAGGCACGAAGTATTTATGCAGACTTAGTGAAGAAAGAAGCATAATATTTTGTTATTTATTTGCTAATTATACATGTTTGTTTGTTATTTAAAAACATATCTTTATTCATAGTTTACAATGGGTTGGGGATTTTTCATAGGTACTGAACGGATTAAATCGAATTCAGTTATTTTAAATGGGAGAAATTCGTTTGAGATACGAGCCGATTGACTTACCTCTTCGATTCTAGAACAAATTAAATTAGTATCTCGAGGTACCACTATATAGGATTCAAACCTGATCACCTCTGCTTCGTAATCTGTTGCTACACACACAATTTTCAGTTATATACTAACTACTGTGTCTTTTCTACATTATACAATGCTTAGTTAATACGAATTTATATAAATACACAATTGGACTGATGTTAATATAAAGATCCCGACCACGATAAATATAATTGTTGTCACCGCCCACGCAATCATTTTTTTAAATTTTATATATCTTAAATGCAAAAATACATTCCCATGAAATGTGGAGCCCGTTCTACAATAACAGATTTGGGTTGGATATTTGGAACTTTATTCCTAATTTTGTAGAATAGAATAGAGTAGAATAACATTATTTGGATTCAAGCTATACATGTTCTATCAAAAAGATAATAATATTGGAAAATTTATAATATTAAAAAAATATATTACATCACATAAATATTTGCAATCAGTCTCATATAGATAAGTAAATCTCTCTATTTATAATGTACAATGAATCAACATCAGAAAGTTCGGCTGTAATAACACTGCATACATCATATCAATTTTGATAAACATATCCTGATATAGGAAAAACGGTCTTATTAATTAATCACGTTTGTACAATAATTGATTACATAAAGAGTAATAAATTCATCATCAAAATAGAAAAAATAAGATATAATTCGTGTGTAACATTATGGAAAATATGATAATCATGACTAGCAATTGATTGAATGTATCGTTGACTAAAATGATGATACAATGCAAAACATTTCAATTTTAATAATACAGAACGTGAAAATCAAAATCTCATGCAGGTATGTTGCTGATCACAAAAGCCTTTTATTCAACCATGAGAAGAATTATCATAATCAAAATATAAATTATCAGCAGGATTGTAAATATGTTTTCTAGTTTAGTACATAAAAATTTAAAAGACATCTTAGATGGAGGCGTTTCTCTAAGTTCTTTTGGCAATTGATTGTAAATTTTGTAAATTTTCAAAAATGAGAATAACTTCCCCGCAACAGTCCCCACCAAAGGAGCAGATATCGCCAAATGTCCAGATCTAGTTCTTGATGCTGTGATTAATGATGTTTTTGAGATTGAACTTATGCAAGAAATTAAGTATTTAGGCATAACTATTCAATGTACAGCTTCTAATAAGAGACATATTAAAAGGATAGTAGGCAGTGCCAAGAACAGATGGGCACTAATAAATAGAAATATTTGGTTTACCCGTCACTTTCAAGTCATTTCTTTTATCCATAAGATCACAACATACTTACCACTCTCCAACTTTTCTCACCCAAGTCACCACTACGCCACACGTTCTAGCAGCACTTCTATCCAAGCTAACCATACCCCCACCATATTTAAAAAAATCTATCTTTTCTCCAAAGCCACTAGTTTCTTCAACGCTCTTCCTACGGACATAAAGCTCCTACCCCAGCACGAATTTAAAAAGGCAGCCTATCAGTACTTCTTCAACAAACTTCTTTGTGATACGACCGATTGGAAACGAAACTGGTTCCTTCTCAATCCATAACATTTCCTTCACCCCAGGCTATTCTCTTTACTGACTTCGGAGGGCGAAATCCCTCAGACAGTCATCTAATTTTCCACTTTACCTCTCTGGTTTTAATCTTTCCTTCTCGACTCACTGATACCACTTCTCAGCCCATTCCTGACCCCATCATATCCACGTTGTTGATACTTTACTACGTTTTGCTCATCCAATTCTTTTCTTTCTTGTTTCAGCGGAAGACCGGAAAATCAACAGCCCTACCGATCCACCAACGGTTTGCTTCGGACATCGTCTCCCCCTCGTCTTCCTTCAATCACAACCTCGTTCTATGTATGCCTGCGACCCCTGCAAGACTCACTCGCTTCAATCCAGCAGATTCCATCCAGGTCTATGCTATGCTCCATCAACTCAATCTCCACGACAATGGACTCCATCGGTCGACGTCTGCCTCCGGTTCGCCATCATTTTTGATCTTACACTTGAACTCATCTGTACGGCCCCAACCTACTCCGCCTGGATGCTCTGACACTTCATGGACTATCTCCAATTGATTTTGTCTAGTTAAATGTAACTTCGTTTTCATCTTTTTCACCAGATCGAATTATCTTGATGTTAATGATAAATTTCCCTTCATCAACACCTCCCCCGTGCAATTAAATACTTTGATAATTACAATTCCATTCACCTTCACATATCCTACCCTTGATTTGTTATTTCAATGGTCAGGCCACATGGCCTTTGATGCCAAATAAATGTATTATTATTATTTTTATTATTATTATTATTATTATTATTAAATATCTTATCGAATGACATAAAATTTAAAATGTTTATAATATGGATTAGACCGATACTAGAATATGCTGCCGCTACTTGGAATCCATTAAAAAATGGTTTGTCCAAAAGTTGTGAAACAAATTAGTCCTATCTCCTGCACTATATACGCCACTAGATTACAGTTTGTATCACTGCAACCTTTATTGGTTTCGGAGGATGTGCTATTGCATAAAAGTTTTCCATTTGAACCAGTGGACTGGTGCCTATATGAATCCAATAAGAAAGAGTCATGAAGTTGGAACTAGATCTGGACATTTGGCAATATCTCCTCCGTTGGTGGGGAATGTTGCGAGCAAGCTATTCTCTTTTTCAAAAATTTACAAAATTTACAATCAATTGCCAAAGGGGCTTAGAGAAACGCCTCCATCTAAGATGTCTTTTAAATTTTTATCTGCCGAACTAGAAAAAGTGTACAATCCTGCTGATATTTTTTATTTTGATTATGATAATACTTTCTCATGGTTGAATAAAAGACAAGGATAATTGTAATTGTTATCGGAAACAGAATTTCTTGAGATTTTTATTTTCAAGTTTTGTATTATTAAAATTGAAATGTTATGCATTATATCATCATGTTAGTCAACAATACATACAATCAATTGCTAGTCATGGTTCTCATCTTTTTGCATAATGTTACATTCGATTTATACCTTTTTCCTATTTTTGATGATAAATCTATTATTCCTAACAGCCGAACTTTCTGATATTGATATATTGTACAGTACAACTAGTGAGATTTGCTTATCTACATGAGACTAATTGTACATTTTTATGTGATGTGATAACTTTTTTTTATGTTGTGCATTTTCCAATTTTATTATTTGATAGAGCATGTGTGGTTTGACTCCAAATAAAAATATTCTATTTTATTCTAATCACAGCATCAATAACAGTTAAACAATATCCATTGCAAATGTTACATTTATGTTAACGTAGTTTTTAATTATACGTTTCGTGAATTTACTGATAGATTGTAACACGCGGCTCCGTGTTACAACCCAACGAAGGTCAATTTTTACAAACGCTGTGCTCTTTAAGGTCAAATATTCTAACTCTGTCCTTAAACAATATTTCCCTTAGCTGTGATTTTAGGAACAATCTCTTTCTAGTCTCAAGCAGTTTTAATCGATATTTCTTGAACTGCAATTTTATTTGTAATTAATAGTGTTTTTATAAAAAGAACAGAACCGCGCGCGATCCGAGAGGATCACGCGGTGGACTATTGTATCACAGTGAATTTATCTCACTTTATTATATTATTCATTACTATGAAAATGATTGATTGTTTACTGAAGAAAGCAGTGAACTAAACATTTGTGAGTTGTTTGTCATTTAAATTTTAAACGGTTTCCATGGTCAATTTTAGTGATAACTTTCAATGTTAACTCCATTAACATCATCATGTATTCTTTGAGTTTTTGTCATAAAAGTCGTTAAACGGATTTACACAAAACATGTTCCTTTATAAACATAAATAATTTTACTAGACTCATATTATCATGTATCTTTAATCGTTTGACTACTCATTACAATCCAGACATTTGTGTAACAATAACCACTTGTGTATAAAACATTTTACTTTATAAACATAAATCATTTTACTATATTCAGATTATCATGTCTTTTCAATCATTTGACAATGTTCATTCCAATCCAGACATTTGTGTAAGAATTATTTCTTGTATTTCTTTATAAATATAAATCATTTTAATCTTTGCCGTCTAGGAGACGGACAATTTAGTTTAATTGTGAACGGTATTTGAAACATATTTTTGCATAAAAAACTATTTTTACAGCTGACTAATATATATTCAATTTTGACTAACTGTGAATAGTGTTTAAGACCGATTTTTGCATTAAAATCTGTATTATTGCCAACCAACTCTTTCAATTCGGATTAACAGTGAATTATATTTATATGTGCTATATTGTGTGGAATATATACATGAAACCTTTCTTCGGCCTTCTTATATCAACCATCCGAAAGAGATCTGATTAGATGCACGGGTAGTAATAATAGCCACCATTGATATGGAGGACGGGTTTAAAATTCACGAACTAGAAAACAAACCCCGCAAAAGTCCCCTACAAAATCTGTAGGCCAGATGTAGTCCAGCTAGACCAATTATCTAATAAAATGTCTATTTAATGAACGTTTCATAATGGATCTCTTGGATAATCCGTCTGATATCAGGATATCGCACTATAAAGCAGTATAAAAACATAAAAGAATCTGTTATTCATAGCGTCGTCAATAAGTGCAGGTTTGTTCCTTTTCAGAACCTGTGTCGCAGTCTTCCTAATGTATTAAATTAATTATGTCTTTAGCGTCCTGACTGCCGTTTTAATATATCTTCTTGAAGATTACCAAAATAACATTTATGTAAGAAGCAGGTAAGACATCTAGAGTCAGCTAATAGCTGTTTGATAACGTCATCATGTAGTTCATAAGATGCAAAGCGCCACTTTATGTGCGCGATGGGTACAAATAGAATCATGTATGTTTCTTGACCACAATAGTCTACTATACGAGGATAAGGTCTGTATTTGAAATAAAGAATTATTAATTTTTAAAATTCAAACTGCATATGATCAATCAAATTTAATGTACAGATGCAAAAATATACATAATGAAAGACGTTTCTATAATATAAATATATACAATAGAACATGGACTACTGATTCATTCGAAAAAAATTTAGGTGAAGTAGAAATTTAATTATTAAATCAACCTGCATGTAGATTAGCAACTCATTTAATTTTGTCAAAATGTTCAAGGCATCGTGAGTGCTCGTAACTCTATTGGCATTATTATTCCACATTGATTCACAAAACATTATCCCCATAAAATAATCTAGTGTTGAAGATATTTGACTCTCGTGACATATTCTGGCAGCAATCGTGAAGAGATTCCCTTTAGTAGAAAAGGTTACATTACGATGTATATTTAACGTTTAATGAATCATAACATAATGTGATATAATATATAATAATTTCATCACTTAGAATAAATCCGGTTGGTTTTTTTAAAAATATGAGAGACATTTTCAGCTGAATTTAACTGCGTAATATGATCACTATAGTAAGAGAATAATATAGACAAGGATGCGCACAGTATAAATGAATGAACAAAGTTAATCTGATATATTTATACGATATTTAAATACACAATGTGATAGATCGCCCGCAGAAATATATGTTAATGTAGATATGATAGATAATAACAAACTTTAAAATGTTTATTGTATATGAATTAAATATGAAACTGTTGAATACTTTTTGTGGCGGAGAACTAATATATATTCAAGTTTGTATTAGGTGTTGCTCACCTAGTAAAAAATTAGTTCAAATATAACCATAAGGATAAAGCAAAGATAGCATGAAATGAAAGCATAAATTCATGTACCAACAAATAATATTAAAAATATCAAGCGCTCACCCATTTAAATTTTTGTTTGTCAGTAATGAAAATTTAAATTATGACGGTCAAATGGGGAAATTACACAGCATAAATTGCATCAAAATCGAACGAATAGAAACGTGTAACGGCTCAAGAACAATTCGCCGACTTATTGCGTAAATGGAATTCAAATTCAGTTTACGCGGCACTAATTAAAACAAGCGAAATTTGCCGGTAAACGATAGCGTGCGAGCTTTCGATTTCAAAAGCATTTAAGCACGGTGAATTTAACATGCCAGTCAGATATCACGTTTGATTTCTGCTGTGCGCTACGTGTGTGTGCTGTTTAATGTCATACTGGCTTCTCTCATACGCTTCACGCACATTGTCAATTTCAGTCACGTCAAATATTGTGCTGCACAACTAGTGAGACAGAGCAACATCTACTTATTTGACTTCACGTGTGCCAGTTACCACGGTGTTTTCGTAGATCTTCAACGAGATAATTCTCAGGCTTCACGTAGTCTCTCGCTACTGATGTCAACGCAACAAAAGACGGAACAACAGCCAGTTTACCAGAGCTGGTCTAAAGCGTCTAGGATAATTTCTAGACACCGCTACACTAACTTACTTTCTCGGCATTTGCCGGAAAATGCAATACCGGCCCTAATAAATGGCCCCAACTGTATTAATCTCAGCCATCTTGGCGCCAAACTGACTTTGTGACGTCGTACGACATTTACTTTACAAACGAAAGGATATCTTAAAAAATATATATAAGTCAAAGTTTATAAAAAGATTAATTTATGCTCATTTTATTAGTATAAATAACAAAAAATTTTCAGTATCATTTTATATTTAGCAACTTTTTGGATTTTAAAATATTAAATGAAACTTGGCTCAAAAAGTACATTGAAGATAACGAATTTGAAATGCCTTGACATTCCTTATTTATAAAAGACAGGTCGTTGATTAAACGAGGTGGATTCCTTATTTATAGTAAATCTTTATTTAATGCGAAGATGTTGTATACCAGTGAACAAAGTTCTATCATTTGATTTAAATCTAAACAAATTGAAAATCTGATCGTAATGGCAGTCTATATATCTCCGTATGCCAGTTTAAAGGACGGTGGGATTTTACAAACTCATTTCCATTTATTTTGACCTGTCATGGTTTTAATGTTGTCTTAGGCGTTTTTAATAAAAATCATGACCGCAAAATAAACAATTCATTTTCTAATCGTGATCTAAAACCAATTATAAACGAATCAACTCGATGTTTTGAATGATTATGTCATGTATATTTAGAAATGTAATCAGTTACCTGGCACAGTTATGAACTAGTTAATTTCTTTAAAGAAATGTATTACAAATAAATTATTCTACGATAGGACAATGTGAGTAAAAAGAGAGAGAAGCTATCTTTTTGAGAACGAAAACGTGCAATGTTCCATAATTAAGTAGAATCATTGGTGAGAATAAAGTGTAAGGTGTGATCATGAATGTTTTTATTTTATGAATAATGATGAATTTGTTTCTCCTGTTTCAACAGTATTTTGTAATCTATTTCACCCTTCTACGTTTCCGGATAGCTTCACGAAAAAATAGATTCAAAATAATGTAAATTAAGACTTTCACGGGATAATGTACTAGAATGTAGTTTGATCAATAGTATTTAAAAACGAGGCAATCCGTTTTAGATCAGAATGAATCAAACTGGCCATACTAAAGAGCAAACCTAGATAAAGATACATAATTCGAAATGATTACAGTTAATATAAAGATAAATTTAAGCTCATATTAACTTTAGATGAAACTGAATATGAATTTCTCTTTGAATTAGACGAATTATTTTGTAATTTAATATGTAATCCACAGAACGAAAGCCATATTAGTGATCTAATTTATCTGTCGGATTCCAGCCAACATGGATTTATAAAAGATCGATCGAAAATTACTAACATATTTTCCATGTTGGATGCAGTAATAGTCTTTTTCAGAAAAATGCTTTTGCCTCTATATTTTGATACTATGAATAATCAATATAATATAGTGTAGGGGTACTTTGCGGGGTTGCTATCTAGTTCATGATTCTGTACCCATTCTACATATCCAGGGTGGCTATTATTACTACCCGTGCACCTAATCAGTCTCTGATCCTTTTCGGATGGTGGATATGAGAAAGCCGAAACTTGGTTTCATACATATATTAGACATAATGTTGCAAATAGAAATATAATTCACAGTAAGTCCACACTGACCATGTGTAGGTCGACAATAAAACAGATTTTAATGCAAGAATAGGTCTTAAACACTATTCACCTTTAAACTAAATTGTCCGTCTTCTTGACGATAAAAGTTAAAATGATTTATGTTTACAAAGAGAAATGTTTTATGCACAATCAGTTATTCGCTTATAAATGTCTGAATTGAACTGTATTTATACCATCGATTTAAAACATATGATGACATGGAAAAAGTCATCGTTAAAAGTTATCATTAAAAATGAAGGGGTAAGCCCCATAAAGACTTCAATGACAAAAAACTCGATTGAAAATACATGATGACATGAATGGAATCAAGGTTAAAAGTTATCACTAAAAAGGAATATGTAAACCGTTTAAAGATTTCAATGATAAAAACTCGATTGAAAATACATGATGATATGGATTGAGTTGATGTTAATAGTCATCAGTGAAATTGAACATGTAAACCGTATAAAGACTTCAATGATAAAAACTCACAAATACTTAGTTCACTGCTTGCTATTGTTCTAATTCATGTCAATATATTAATCCACTATTCTATGTAGACAGTAAATCCTTCACCTATATTATGAATAATCCAACTAAGCGAAATAAATCCACAGTGACACAATAGTCCACCGCGTGATCCTCGCGGATCGCGCGCGGTTCTGTATTTTTAAAAAAAAACACTATTAATTACAAATAAAATTGCAGTTCAAGAAATATCGATTAAAACTGCTTGAAACTAACAGAGATTGTTTCTAAAATCACAGTTAAGAGAAATATTGTATAAGAACATATTTAGATTATTTGACCTTAAGAACACTGTGTCGAACATCGTTGGTTTGTAACACGGAGCCGCGTGTTACAATAGATCCGAATATCTTTAGATTACTTAGGTATTATTTATATAATAAAAGAATGATTATTCAAGTAAATAATTTGAAATTAATATCGTTAAATGTTACGAGTGGAGTTTTACACCGATCATCTTAGGTCTAATTTTGTATTAAAATATATTTCTACATTTCCAGAATAATTTCATTAATGGTCGAGTTTGCTAATTTCGGGTGATTTAAAAATCATCTTCACGCCGACTTCTGGACTTGGACAAGCACGTTGTTTCATCTCGTCGGTTAGTCTTCTGTCACACCATTCTTCCTGTTGCTGCACATCTAGTCATGCGTAATCGATCATCTATTAATAGGAGCTCTACGTGTGCCAGCCACCACTGTGGTGCCGCAGATTTCCAAAAAACAATTCTGAGCCTTCGAACAGTAACTCACATAACCGGCTTTGACAACACTACATATTTCGGTGCATTCACAAAAAAGGAAAACCAGCTAACCAACAGGAAAACAGAGCAAGTGTCTCGAAGAACTGTTAGACAGTATCGTCATTGCAACATTCATAAACTTTCACGGTATTTGCCGGTGAACTCTATTCTGGCCCTGCTATTGACTACCCACAGCAGCTATTCTCATTGAATCCGTCTTTTGTCCTTCTTGTAACGTCGCAAGGCACTTACTTTCAGCCGAGCATTTACTCCCCCATGAAGATTGTTAATGTATCTATGGGTTTTCATTATATGATTCCACTTTGACAAAATATTCGTCGTGGTTAAATGACCTCTTGTAAATCTACGTTAAAATTTATCAAAGTATACGGATAAAATTGAGTCTAGTTGTTCTTATATTAAATAATCATCTACCTTCAAAAAATAAGTTATCATAGATATTTAATTGTGATCATGTGCTGAATTTGGCCTATGGACTTTGCCCAATGGAATTAATATTATCGATAAAATATGCGACGAAATAATACCATCCATAACAATTATTTTTTGTAGGCCAAGTGGACTAATAAATTCCAAAGGTAAATGAAGAAAATTATCTATTGATATTCATAAATGTACTTTTTTATTTCTAATTTACTTTTCATCATTTGCTTACATAACATTTTAAGCTCGAATTCTGTTCTTTACTCGCAATTGGACAACAAATCTTGTAAAGCTGACGTATGCTCTAAATTTATGACATTACGGATCAAATTACCAAATAGAATTATCCACTGGTAACACCAGCTTTTCAATAGCTGTATATTTACATATGTAATTCAAAAGTCTATAGCCCAATTGAGGATATATATATATACGTGTACACACTATATGTAACCTGCATATCTAAATAAAATTATATAAGCAACCATATATTTGTATTTGTCCATCAATAATTTGTATATACGCATAAACGTAATTAATATATATTATATATATATATATATATATATATATATATATATACATTCTAATACTTCAGTGTATTCCTGTTAAACAATGTTTGACACACTCTAATGTATCCTGCACTGTGATGTTAGTATACATGATACCTACATCCAGGGATTGCCTGTTTATCATTCTCTAATAATTTATATTTACTAACAATATCAGTAAAGTGATAAGTGTTCTGTAATGTAACCACTTGAAAATAGGTGTATTTTCTTATTATATGGCATAAAAATTTGGACATACCTTAAGTCGGAGAATTTTCAACTTTCACAATTTACATAACAGAATTATCTTGTTTATGGATCTTTACTAAAACATAAACCCTGGGGGAAGCGTGTTTCTTTGTATTAATGATTTTCCAAGCACTGAATCTAATTCCCCAGTCCCAATTATTTATTTAATTAAAGTTTTAAATTCACCTTGTAACTTATCAGTTTGATCCTTATTTATTTTATCCAGAACTTCTTTATTAATTAATTGCACATACAACTTATCATTATAATCCCACTGATTCGTTAACACTGTAACTCAAAATTTAACAGCTTTATGGCATATTACCCTTTTAGATTGTAACACGCGGCTCCGCGTTACAACCCAACGATGTTCAATTTTGACAAATATGGTACTCTTTAAGGTCAAATAATCTAACTCTGTTTTTACACAATATTTCTTTTAACTGTGATTTTAGAAACAATCTCTGTTAGTTTCAAGCAGTTTTTAATTGAGATTTATTGAACTGCAATTTTAATTGTAATTAATAGGGTTTTGTTTATTAAATATAGACACCCGCGCGCAATACGCAGGGAACATGCGGTGGATTATAGTGCCATAGTGGAATTACTTTCTTCGTTGGATTATTCGCAGTTTATACAAGTGATTTATTGTTCGTATCTAATTTACGTACCCGAATTTCAGAGTACAATGGATTATTATAATTAAATGTGTTAAAACCATAGCAAACAGTGGATTAATTATTTGTAAAGTTTTTTCATTGAATTTTTACACGATTTTAATCTATTTATCATCAGTGACAACCTTTACCAGTGGCTTTATTTATATCATGATGTATTTTCAATCGGTTACATCTATTCATCACAACGCAGACATTTGTGAAAGAATAATTGCTTGTGTATAAGACATTCAACTTTGTAAAAAGTATTTCGTTCTTTTGCCGTCTAGAGCACCGACAATTTTGTTTAACTGTGACTTGTGTTTAAGACATTCAACTTTGTTAACAGTGTTTCGTTTTGCTGCCGTCTAGAGCACGGACAATTTTGTTTAACTGTGACTTGTGTATAAGACATTTAAATCGTGTTAACAGTATTTCGTTTTGTTGCCGTCTAGAGCACGGTCAATTTGGACTAACTAGGAATTTTCCATGTATCATTGTTTACAATACATATGTAATCATTCGAATTAGCCTTCTCACATCACTCATCGGGAAAACGTCGGGGATTGATCATAAGCACGGATCTCAACAGCCGCTACCAATCCTATGTAGGGAGATAAGAACCCCGCAAAACACCCTTACAAGATAATAAATTCAATCTCTATCTATTCAATTCATAATTCGGCTTACATTTACCGTCTCTATGTTATAACTCTAAATTGGCAACATCCAATTCAAATTTAGTTTTACCTTTTACTTAGTGGAATTGCATGCTTTTATCTGACTCAGTACTAATTTCATTCTTAGTTATGTAATCAATAGCAACGGTCGTATTCAGTCCCAAGTTAAGTATTCGATGTCATTATCTTTGAGATTCACAGTCGATAAATTTATTACACGTTTAGACACATTAAATTCATTGGGAATATTTCTCGACGGCCAATATATTCCAAGGTTGGCTTGTTCCATCTCATACCTCTGTCTAACCATTTGAATTTCTTTATTCCTGGACTTATCAGTGAAATCTTCAATGTATTTAAGGTCCATTGTATGTAATATCAAGAGCAATACCGATTTTAGTCTAGTTTTTTTCTAAAATTAGTTCATGTTTTCTTTTTTCTTCATTTTTACCAATTTATCAACATCAGAAAGTTTGACTGTAAAGAGTGATAGATTCTTCATCAAAAATAGGAAAATTTAAGGTATAATTCGAATTTAACTTTATGCAAAAAATGTGAACCATGACTAGCAATTGATTGTATGTGTTGTTGATTAACATGATGATATAATGCATAACATTTCAATTTTAATAATACAAAACTTGGAGATAGTATCTCAAGAAATTAGGCTGCTGATAACAATTATCATTGTCTTTTATTCAACCATGAGAAAGTATTATCATAATCAAAATTAAAAATATCAGCAGGATTGTAGACTTTTTCTAGTTCAGTAGATAAAAATTTAAAAGACATTTTAGATGGAGGCGTTTCTCTAAGCCCATTTGGCAATTGATTGTAAATTTTGTAAATCTTTGAAAAAGAGAATAACTTGCTCGCAACATTCCCCACCAAAGAAGGAGATGTTGCCAACTTCATGACTCTTACTTATTGGTTCATATAGGCACCAGTCCACTGGTTCAAATGGAAAACTTTTATGCAAAAGCACATTCTTCGAAACCTTAAAGGTAGCAGTGATATAAACTGTAATATAGTGGCGTATATAGTGCAGAAGATAGGACTAATTTGTTTCACAACTTTTCTTTGTACAGCTTCCATCTTATTGGACAAACCCTTTTCAATGGATTCCAACTAGCGGCAACATATTCGAGTATCGGTATAATCCATATTATAAAATTTTTAAATTTTATTTCATTCGATAATATATTTCTATTTATTAGTGTCCATCTGTTCTTGGCACTTCCTACTATCCTATCAATATGTCTCTCAGCAGAAGCTGTACATAGAATAGTAATGACTAAATATTTAATTTCATGCATAAGTTTAATCTCAAAAACATCATTAATCACAGCATCATGAAAAACAGAATTAAATTCTGTTCTATTACCTATTTTTAAAGCTCTCGTATTTTTACTGTTTATTCCAAACCCTATTGTTATCAAATATTTACTTATGTTATACAAATCTAGTGTCATATTATTTTTGAAGAAGTCAACGTTTTTAGATCTATTGGAAAGAAATATTTTTAAATCATCAGCAAATTTGCAAACTCGACCGTTAAGGATCTTAGTTTCCAAATGTGTAAATACGATTTTAAATAAATTGGCCCCAAACTTGATCCCTGTGGAACTCCACTTGTGACTCTTTTCGATTTTGATAGGCAAAAACTTGAATCCTTTAAATTTCCAGGTGCACCATTTTTTAATCTTTAAAGATGGGCTCTCAATCGTCCCTACATTTTGAAGCCCTCCATCAGTTGCGTGTCTAAAAATGACGTTGAAACCAAATTTATCTATTTTTTTCCAAATTTTCCGCTTGTTGGTTCTTTTGGTCAGCTAAGGAATGATACTGGCATCCGCTTGGTAAATTCTCCGAACGATACAGGGATTTCTACAATTATAGAGATAATTTTGTTGAATATTGCACCAATGTTTTTGAGAATATCGGCTGAACGTTTGAGGCAATCCCGATTGTCGTTTATACTGATTTAAACGGTTTGATTCGCGGTTCATTAGCATTTGTTGTGTTTATGGTGTATCTTTCAAGAATTTTATCCAAATATGAAATTTTTCTCACTAAACTGGATAGCCTATGTTATCATATGTGGGACTGGCGGATGGATACTGTGCTAACATTCATGTTAATTATGTTTAAAAGTAACTTAAAGGACAAAAAATGCATAAATAGACTTAAATATATAGAAAATAACTTTAAATTAATCGTGCCCAGTACATATTATATGCTGAAAACGAAGCCCCTACCAAAATCTTTATCCACTGTTTGGATAGTAATTGAACGCAGAATATGGTACAAAAGCACAAAGGTGAATACAATTTTGACCAATTAAACCAAAAAATGCTTTGAATCAGAAATATTTATAAAATGTGCCAAAGATAAAGGAGGTTGGAAAAGACGGTCCACTTATATAAATCTGCATTTTAGATATTCTATCGTCGTAACAGTAGCACTGCTCTCCGATCCCGCCGCAAACGCAAATTTATAACGCATCAGCTAAATCGAAGTGCCCTGCAATATTAATGAGAAGACCAATAAGGAAACAGATTAAGCAGTTATTTTGGATGGCCCACAACAGGGCCTGGAAAATATTCACCGGCAGATGCTGTGAGAGTTTATGTGTGTTTGCAGCGTGTGGATGTCCAGAAGTCCATCTAGACGCATGCACCGCTTTTCTGTCTGTTAACGAGGGATCCTCTGAGTAGATGCATCTGAATAAGTAGAATTGCCAAAGCAGGGAATGTTAGGTGCTGTTCGTAGGCCTAGACTTGTCTTGTTGAAGATTTACGGCAAAACATAGAAATCCGATTAATAGATGATCGATAAACTATGAGTATTTTTAGACACGACTACAGTAACTACCTTTCTCGGAATTTGCTGGAGAACGCAATACCAAAAGTAATAAGGGCCCCCCTACAGTACACAATCTCAGCGATATTGACTCCTAACTAATTTTTTAACGTTGTGCGGCATTTACTTGAAGCCGGGGCCTTTGAAAAATTGGCGACCACGCCAGGATACTGAGAACAGTACTGTTTATTTCTTATTGGCAAATCAAAAAACTTTTGGTATAAATACAATAGACTGTGTATATTTTTTATTTTTTGGGAGTACAGTGAATTGACATTAGCATATACCACGTTTTACACTGTGTGTTAATCTTTCTAAAGTCGAGGTCTTGTTGAAAATTATTTTGTCGGGAATTTTTTTGAGGAAAGGTGTTCTATTCAAAATTTTTCTCCTAAATACAAAACTGTACAACTTTGTGATCTCGTGTGGCAAACTGGAATGTATACGCAGAATATTTTTTGATTTTGTGAAAGAACATTACTGACTGTACGAAAGTGCAGAGCTGTGATTTGTGATTTTGTGAAAGAACTAATTTAATCTGTTTTATGTACTCATTCAAAACAGATTTAATTCCGGAAGATTTTGTTTCAACTGTGGAAGCCGATTGTGGGTAAGCGTTTTGTTTAAAGTCTTTTTATACATTTCATCTTGCTTATAAATTTATGCTTTTAAGATCCCGTAAGATTGTTAGAATGTCAGGTTCAATTTTAGATAGCGAACTATTCTTTATGCGCGTAGACTCCGCTTTCTCCCCGTTTCCAGATTATGACAGTCATCAAAAACTGTCAAGGTTTTCCACTAAACTACCTTCACAATTGCAGCGACGGATTTATCTGAGGCTTGTGGCCTTTAGTAAAATACCCAATCCCATTTTGGGCCTCCAAATTGAAGTAGAATCTTTGCTGGGTCCCACTGAAACTGAGCAGATAATAAATAAATATGCAAAGTTAGACATGCCAAACCTTGGCCCCATTGAGATTTTAAGGGGATTGTAGAAACGTTGGTATAATACCAATATTTCTGATCATGAGACTAAGGTTGTTTTTATTAAAAATCTTTCACAGTCACTAAAATTGTACGCCAAACAGCTCCACAAAACTCTCTATATAGATGACTTATCTGAGAGATGCGCGTTAGAATTTAGGGTTTTGCAAACCTGAGTTAGATTGGTCAACCTTTTGTCCTTCCCCGCAGGATGATATGATCTCCTCTCCCGAGAGGACAATAGCGAACACGGCTTAGGTTCTAGAAGGATTGGCCATAGGGAAATCAGATCTAAATTAAGTGAACTCTCGACAACATTTTACACCCAAAACACACAACAAAAGTAGGCGGCGATCTAGATCCCCGCAATATTTTAACAGATATGCCCCAAAGAACTTGTGCTATAATCACCAGAAGTTTGCTATTTGTATCTAGTCTGTCTCTGCCGTTCGGAAGACTTTCCAAATGAATTCCAATTTCCACAGCAGACTGGAAAGACCACAGAAAACAGGCGCAGTGGAGCATCTAGATCGTGAAACGTATGGCGCAGAAAGTAGAAGACGGTACTTTCTGCGTATCAACGGCATCAATGGCGCCACAAGGAAGCAATTATTTACAATCTGATATTCCTATTGAATCTTTTCGTTTACGCCGAATATGCCACATAGACAGCCAAACTGACATTGTCAGTCGCAATCACCAACCTATTTGTTTGTATGACCCGGTCAAACAGCCCAACGCACTTCTGCATCTTCTCAATTTCAGAATTGGCGCAGAATTCATCGTAGACACAGGTGCAGCAGTCTCAGTTTTCAAGGGTGATTCAATGACTGAGATATCACTAGGCGTTCTACTTGCAACAGCTACAGGGAACCCATACCTACATATGTCTGTCGGTGTCCCACTATCAACAAAGGTTTACGGCGTGAATTTACTCACAACCTCACTGGTGCCAAGGTCTAACACAAAATAATAGGCCTTCATTTTCGTTTGAAATTTCGCCTCACTGTTGATCTTGCCAATTAATAGATCATCGAACACTTCACCGGAATTGAGCAAAGTTTTTGGACACGTGACTCCGAGCATTTGGAGTTACATGTCATTTAGCCAACCTCAGCAGAGATATCAGCAGCTCTTCGAGAACACAAGTCGCATTTCGATCTCATTAATTCAGAGCTACGAGTCTTCAGCACGATTAACCATATCGTCACAAAAGAAAAACCCATTGCATTCAAGAAGCAACCGCTGGCTCCTGCTAAACTGAAAGCTGCCCAAGAGGAATTTTCAAGGTTGTTGGAAGAGGAAATCGTCAGACTATCGAAAAGTTCATGGGCGTCACCACTGCACTTAGTTTCCAAATCAAATGGATTGTACAGAGCTTGCGAAGATTACCGCAAGTTAAATTTAGTAACAAAATCTGTTTCATATCCTATTCCCAATATCTACACCTTACTTGAAAGACTTAACGGCAGCAAATCCTTCTCAGTGATTGACTTCAGGCAAGACTACAACAAAATCCCATTAGCGCCAGAAGATATTTAAAAGATTGCGGTCATCACTCCATTTGGTCTTTTCGAATGTCTTTACATGCGTTTTGGACTTATGTGTGTTACACAGACATTTCAAAGATTCATGGACAACATACTTTGCGACAAAGCCGCTGACTTTATGTCATATCTCGATGACAAAATGGTATTCAGTCCAGACTTAGAATCTCATGCCAAGCATCTACGAAATTTCCACTCACGCTTATCCAACGACGGAATCAAGATCAACTGAGACAAGATGCAGATTGTAAATAAATCCGTTGACATCCTAGAGCATCGTATCACGTTACAATTTATTCAATATTTGTCATCAAATGCGAATTCAGTCAGGAATATCAAGTCGCCAAAGAAGGTTTGCGCGTTGCAAAATATTTTGGGAGTACTAAACTACTATCGCAAGTACCTTCCCCGCCTTTCAAGACAACTTTATCCTTTGTGTAGGCACCTGTGGAATTGAAAAGGATTTAGCAAGAATTCCATCGTTACTTGGTCATCTGAAAACAAGGAATTACTTCGACTCGCCATCATCTCGTTAGCAAATGATACAATGCTAACGAATCCAGATTTTCAACAACCATATCTAGTCACGACAGATGCTTCTGAATTCGCTATTGGAGCCATGTTGGATCAAGAGATCGACAGAGTTCGGAAGCCTCTCAGTTTCTACTCGCGTAATCTCCAACCAGCAGAAACGAGATACGATAATTTCGGTCGAGAACTCCTCGCTATCCACGACGCAGTGCGTCATTTTATCAGCAACATTGACAGCAGCAGATTTGTTGCTTTCACAGATCATGTACCATTAGTTAGCGCACTTCGAAACGCAACTTCAACTATCGCCAAGTATCCTGTCAGAGTAAAAAGTCAGCTTTCACATTTAAGCGAATGGCAATTTGACATCTTTCATGTCAAGGGCGAACAAAACTTCATTTCAGATGCACTTTCCAGGCCAGAAGTCTCGCTATAACCACCTTCGACGTCGCCATTCACAGTCAACTCCGTGACACTCAGTGAACCTGCACTAACGCCATCCCTCCTGCGAACGGAACAGCGCGGTGACAGTCACATTCAAAGATCAGTAGCACGTCACTCCACCATGTTCATATGCCGCCTCTGGGAAGGCTTACCTATTGTTTACTTCTCGGATACACAGACAAACAAACCATTTCTGCCAACCAGCTTTCAGAGAAACGTCTTCGACTCAGTTCACTCAATTTTTCACCCGCAAAGCAAGGCGACTGTCCAAATTATTATATTATTATTATATTACTTAGCGCAGTTCGAAACGCAACTTCAACTATCGCCAAATATCTTGTCAGAGTAAAAAGACAGCTTTCACATTTAAGCGAATGGCACTCAGAGAACCTGCATAAATGCCATCCCTCCTGCAAACAGAACAGCGCGGTGACACTCCCATTCAAAGATCAGTAGCACGTCACTACACCATGTTCATATGCCGACTCTGAGAAGGCTTACCTATTGTTTAATTTTTGGATACACAGCCCAACAAGCCAGTTCTGCCGATCAGCTTTCAGAGAAACGTCTTCGACTTAATTGACTCAATTTCTCACCCGCGAAGCAAGGCGACTGTCCGACTTATAATAGATCGTTTCTGAGGTCACAGGCTAAGGCAGAACGCTAAACGATGGGTCTCCGAGTGTGCCATTTGACAGAAAAATAAAATCACTTGGCATATTCGACCTAAATTGTAACAGTTCTGAACTATTACTCGCCTAGCCATCGTCCACATTGAAATAGTTCATCTGACAAAAGTTTAAGGTCTCAGCCACCTTCGAATTATGATTAACAGATTTACACGATAGCCTGAGGCATTACAGCAAAAATAATTCATTATCATGCAAAGCGCTACACCGACATCAGTAAGAATAGACAGGTTGAAACCGTTTATCGAACCGCCTTATCCTGAAAGAATTCAACTTTCTACACACATCTCAGGCTCTAACTGCCTACAATCTCAACCTGGCAATAGCTTGCTTTGCATAAGGCGTAACTGATGATATTTATTAACATTAATGTTTCGTTATTCTACGTATCAATTTTTAACTTTACGCGCACCACTTGCGCCCTATGTCAGGCAACGAGACCAATGAATCCACATGATTCATTTTATTCTCACACTCACTTATCTCACGTGGTATAACCAGCTGTTCTTGGCCAACAATTGTGTAGCCTTTTTGAACAGTTCTTTGGTATTTTGCCATCTCTGCGGCAATGTTCGAGTACATTTTTTGTCATTATTTTTGGATATTTATGTATATATTTTTACGTTGTAACGTATGGCTCACACCTGAGCTCACACTGCATATTTTGTTATGACCAGCTAATTAGAGCTAACGCTTTTGTGTAGCAACACTAAGTAGTTATCTGCTTCATATCATGGTACAGGCCACTTTCCATGCATATCTCAACTTCAGCACCGTGAGCAATCTACGAATATCATGACAACAACATCGAGCAGAGTCTAGCTCCTTTGGTCGTATTCAAACAAATTGAAGGCGATCCAGCCTGCCCTGGTTTTCAACTTAATTCTGGCATTTTCAGTGACAATCTACCTTGAAATCCTTACATTGCTTTATTTTGCCTCATGCGGTATGACCGGCCACTACAGATAACAATTTGTGTAGCAATTCCTAGTGGTTATTCGGCATCATATCATTGTTGGAGCAAACAACAAGCATACTTCAGCCTATCATTTATGGTACATTTATATAGCTATGGGCAGTATAATAAACAGTTGCTTAACTTGATTTGAACT